>JBAMYA010000016.1:110996-152288 GCA_037176975.1 Arrhamphus sclerolepis
GGTGTCCTTTGACAGCTCTTTGGTCTTGGCCATAGTGGAGTTTGGAGTGGGACTGTTTGAGGTTGTGGACAGGTGTCCTTTATACTGATAACAATTTCAAACAGGCGCCATTAATACAGGTAACCAGTGGAGGACAGAGGAGCTTCTTCCAGAAGAAGTTACAGGTCTGAGAGCCAGTAATCTTGCTTGCTTGTAGGTGACCAAATACTTATTTCCCATCATGATTTACAAATAAATTCTTTAAAAATCAGCCAATGTGATTTTCAGGATTTCTTTTTCTCATTATGTCTCTCATAGTTGAAGTGCACCTATGATGAAAATTACAGGCCAGAGGGAGAACTTGCACCATTGATGGCTGACTGAATACTTTTTCTCTCCACTGTATATGGTGTTGCTTTAAAAAAAAGAATCAGAAAAGTTTGGATTTTTGAGGCTTCTAAAATTATAATTTACAAGGTGAAAATTTTACAGAAAAAGAAAATCTAGCAAAGCAAATAGCAAATGTAAAATAATATTAATTGGTATCAAGGGTTAGCATGAGCTAAGCCAGTCAAGCTAAAATAGCTACTGTTGCTATGGTCTTGGGTTTATCTGAGTCTTGTTTCATTTAAGTTTTAGCTTTGGTTGACATGTGCTCTGTTGTTCTGTATGTTTTGTTTTGTGTCCTGTTTTATTTTGAAAAAACGTCCCCGGTGTGCGACTTCCTCTTTTGTCCCCTGTTGTAATCGTCTACACCTGCTTCCTATTATCTTTTGAGTGTCGCTGCTTATTGTCTTCTAACTCCTACACTGTTGGTTTGTCGTTGTCCTTCTGCCCGTCTCTCTGTCCCTTCATTTACCTGTCAGATGTTCCTGATTTATAGTGTGCTTACACTCGTTAAGTTGTACCACGCCTTGGATTAGACCATTATGTTGTTACATAATTGTTTACAAGAAATTGACACATCCACGCGTTGTGTATATGTGTGTACAAAACCTCCCCCACGTACACGTCAAACCGTCGGTGCCTAGCACAGTACCCTATTTATAGAACAAGACAGAACAAGACTAAAGGCATTTTTGAACAGGAGGAACTTAAAAGGAAACTACTTTTTTGTTGAATAATACATGCAAGTTTTTGTTTTCTTTAAATGTAATCTCATATCCAATTCCAGAAGAGCAAATTGTGAAGCAAATGTTTTAATGATTGGTTAAACATGGCTACCTTTTAAAGAAGAAAAAAAAACTGAGCAGGCATTAGTAAGACTTTAGCTATAACAGCATCACCTGATCTTAATCATAAAAATGAAGTGCATTCCTTGGCTTTATTGAGTCAAAACTAGATGCCACAAAAATAATGCTATTTTGACCTGTGTCCTAATCACCAGGCAGATTAGTGCATCATTGGTGGCATCAATGCAAAGAGATCTGACCAAGTGGCCATCACTGGAGAGAAACGGGCTTTTCCATTACACAGCTTTTGTACTCGTCTCAGTCGTTTCATTTCATGGGAAAAATTTATGAGACGCTGCAGTGCAGACTGTCATTCACTTTGAGGTTACTGGCTGAACATTCCTTGGTAGTGAAGTCACACCGTTGTTTCCAACAGGCATTTTAATATGGGCCTAGAAGTAGGCAATGTAAAACAAGCTGGATAAGTTGACTTTTGCTTGATTCTGCTGAAAATTAACTATTATGGAGATTTCTAGAGAAAGAAATCGTGAACATAAAATCCTCTTTGCGGTGCATGCACTTCTTTCATATGACAGCCCTGTCCCACCCTTCAGCCTGAGGTCGAAAGACATGTGCAGAGAAATCTTGGGTTATATTTCACCACTAAAGTGCGTGTTAAAAGTGTCCAGCTTTGATCACATAGGTCAAAGGAACTACATCATTTCACTACATCACTTCTGTCTATACCGCACTGCCACACTTTTGCTGCAGGTGACGGTTAGACCAGGAAGCCAATATTTGCCCCCTAACCCCTGAGACATAAGTCCGTCTTTCAGGAAAGAAAAGAAAATTGTCAAATGGATGCGTTCTGCAGTAATTAGTCGCCTGAATTAATTTTAGCTTTTATTATCGCTTGGCAAGATGCTGGTTTGGATCAGTCGGTTCAATTCAACTTCACATCATATGCAGTACCTTGAAATCTAATCAAAAGAGTATAAAAATAGTTCACGAAAGCAAGCAGAAATGTCATGTTCCACCATTAGCAAACATTTCTAAATTTAGGGTATGCAACTCCATGCAAATGTTTTCCACCACTATATATTCATACACACACACACACATATGTGCATATATGTCTACAAACATATATATGGTTAGTGCCAAGACCTGGCAAGAACCTTTTTTCTTAAAAGTTGTATATATATTATATATATATGTGTGTGTGTGTGTGTTATTTAATCTTGCAGAAGATGGGAGTCTTCTTGTGCATAAGTGCAAGTGAGTGTGTCCTTCACCATCCCTCTTTGACCATCTAACACACTTTATTAACTCAAAAGGAAAACTGATTTTGTCAGAGAGGACAACAATCACTAACAGTGGAACACAAAAGGACAGGACAGACAGAGACAAGAGACAGAAGACAATCAGTGTTGGATGTGGTGTGTGTATGTGGTGTAGAAGTCCAGCAGTCACACATAATGCAGTGATCTTGATCTCCAACATTTACTCAGCATCAACCAGTGACCACAACCAGTATAACAGGCTGGATCACAGCTGGAACTGGTATTGGGCCAGTGTCACACACCTCCACCAGTGCACCCTCTATTGCCCTCGAGGCAGGTTCCATGCAGCCAAGGCAGATACCCCACCAGCAACAAAGCCGTTTAAGGCAATGAGCCCCCCCCCCCAAACGCCAGAGGCAACAGAAAAAGGACCAACCCAGGATCCAGCCAAGGGACCAGCCAGCACATCCAGCATACACCTGTGGCACCGCGGGTACAGTACGAAGGCAAGGGGAAGGCTGACCCCCAGTCCCTACACCCACATCGCCTCCCACAGAGGGAAAGGTGTACACCCCCCCATCCCTGAGACACAGGGTAGAAGGACACACTAGACCCACAGGGAAGGTCCAGGAGCTGCACCACATAGGCCCCCCAGCCAGGGGTTCACCATTCCTCATGGGGATCCATGACCCAGGTATGTCCATGGCAGCCTCCCCATCCCCCGTGACATCACTGCCACAGCTCTCCAGGATGGCCCCACCAACCAAGGTGGGCAGTCAACCAAGAGCCGAGCCCCAACTGGGAAACAAACCAGGAGGGACAAACCACACAAGCACCAGGGGCCCTGCATCTGAGCCCCGCCACACCGAACAGGCCCGCCCCCAAGCAGGAGCTGCCTGAGGTGTAGCAAGCAGCAGCAGGACATTCCCATGGACAGCAAGGCAGGGGCGTCTCCACCCACGCCACCATGTAGGACCCCCAACTCTGGGTGTGACCAACACCAGATGAAGTTCTCTTCATGGACGCTGCTCCATCCCCAAAAGAAACGGGGCCACCCCCAAGGAGGCAGGAGCACAGTGGCCCCCACCTGCTCGAAGGCCCACACAGCCCCCCACCCCCACCTCCATTAGGACAGAATGTAACAAGGAAAGTTAATGAATGCAGGGCAGACAACAAATCAAAAAATATAAATATTATTTACAGAAGCAGTATATATGCATATATGTCTATGTATATCCTGTGTATTCGAGAAAATAGGAAGTCATAAATGCTACCTTTGAATAATAAGAATTTCTATTCTTAATATCAATACAGAGTCAGAGGTTTCAGATTAAAAATGCTATCCTTTGCTATTTTTAACCCAGAACACTTTGTCACATTCAGTAAAAAGCTCCTCCCTATTCAACAGCTGAATATAAAAAAAGAAAAAGGAAAAAGATCATCTGAACCCAAGCAGATGCACAGCAATCGCAAACAGCTGAATAGGTTCATCCAATGGGTACTTTGGGTTTCAGAGGCAACCGAAGCCTTATAAAAGTAAATTTTAGATATTTATTTTAATCTATTGGTCACATATTGACCTCAGTAGGTGGCAGCATACCCACAGAAAAATGTTTGCAAACTTTGTTGTTTTGCGGAAAAATCATGTACACTGTACATGAGTTTTGTTCATGTTAAATCACTAAATCGCAACATACAGAACAAAGAGTATCTTTGGCCATATCCATTTCCATACATTCTGTGGCCACAGACACAGAATGTATGGAAATGTAACTCTGAAAAGGATTAGCCAATCAAAATTCTATTAAAAAAAACAATGTACAAAGCAAAGCAGTGCCTGCATTACATGAAAGTACCTTATTCTCTCATACTCCTGTGTGAATTATGAATCAAACACTGTGGTTCTCAGCTGAAGTGGGCAGATGAGAAGAGAAATGTGAAAAAACTATGCAATTCCTCTAAAGCCTCCCGGGGAAAAGACGTGGAAGCATAGGGAGGTGCAACGAGGAAGGGGCGGGGCACGCAAGTGCATGTAGCATCATGCTGTCTCACTCACTGAAGGTATAGGAAAAAAGACGTCAGAACACTGGTAGAAAAAATGCAACTGAGCATCAATCATTCCTAATCGTTTATGCTGCATCTCTGATAAAACCCCACCTGCAGCCTGTTGGTTCATGCTTTCATGTTAGTTCTGGTCAACTCCACCCAACACACAGAGATACATTCAGTGGTGCCTTTTACGCATCAGGAAGGCATCATTTGATGAAGTGACATATAGATGCCTGCTCTGACACGCAACTCTAGTCTCGCTGTCCAATAAAACATCCCCATACAGTTTGTGCAGCGCAGTTCCTGAGCAGTTTAGATTTTTCTTGAGGTCAAGACGCCATCAAGGCATAATTAAACCAAAGGGAATTATATTAATGTTAATAATACTACTAATCATCATTATCTTACTATTCTTATTATTATTTATTAAAATATAAATACATTTAATTTATAAAGAGCATTTCACTTGAAACAAATCTGAAAAGTGCTACAAGATTAAGGGCATAAAAACAGAAAAATAAAACAAACAGGGAGCAGTTCATGACATATTATTCCATTATTTTTCAAACGTTGACTAAATTTCCGGAGGTTTTTGTGAAACATATGTAGCAATCTTTGGTCAAACAAAAAACAAACAAACAAACAAATTAGTTAACTAAGCACAAATACAGTACAACAGCAGCAACTCCTTTTTCCATAAATCTGAGTCCATCATTTGACTCCACGTCTCTCCGTGGCGTTCAGAGGTGCACTACGATACTTGTACTCACTAAGGGGTTTTGAGTTGGTAGTGACACGGGCTACCCTTAACTATAAAAAAAATACTTTTTCTTTATATTCTTAAATCTTTTCAACATTGTAGATAAGAAATCCTTTATATCATTGTCTCATAGTGCTAAAAATGAAGACACCTGAGGATAATACTTTGTTTGTCTGTTGTCATTAACCCACCACTGTTCTACTTTGGAAATTCATACATATCCACTGCAGACCACTCAGCGCTACATCAGCGCATGATTACACACACGATGATGTTCTTATCAATAACGTTCCAACATTATCTCGGTTGCCAACTCGCCCAGTGAAAATGTCCCGGCCCTTTAAAGTGCCGTGTTTACGGGCTTATGTGACAGCATTTTCATCAAAAATTAATCTAAACCAACATCCAGGCCGATAGTCGATGTAATCTTGCTCATGTCAATTAGTTCATTTTCTTTCCCCTTTGAAATATTAACTAAATTACCATATATTCTTTGATTGCTCCTTTGTAAGCAAAACTCCTTGATGAAACAAAGGGCAGCCTTGAAGAGTCATCACTCAAAGAAATAAAGCAAACCATCCATGGAGACCTTAGCAGGCGCTACACCAGTGAGCCGCAGAAAAACATCCTTCTGAGGGCAGCTGCTCTGGATCCTTGGTTCAGATGTTTGCTTTTCCTCTCAGAGCATGAAAGTGAGGAGACCTACGGTAGAGTGACTGCTGAGGCTGCTGCTCTACGAGGGTTAATTCAGCCCGTTTATTTGGTGTAAAATGCCTCTATGCACATAAAAATGTAATAATTCACTATTTGAAATAGAAGTGCACGTAGCATGCATAAGTCAAGATGCTTGATATTTATTAGATATTCTTACTGGGCCAATTATTTGATTTAATAAAAAAAAAAAATCTAAGTGTGTTTTCTTAAATGTTTTATAAAAAAAAATGGATGTTTAAATTACAGTAAAAGACATTGTAATTTAAAAATTTGAGACTTTCTCTTGTGTTTTTCTTAGGTGAGATTGGAGAAGGGCGGCAAGCCGATGTTTTCTGTGGGAGAGGAGTCCCTCAGAAACACTGAGGATGATGAGAACAATCACAGGCAAACTCCCAGAAGGAAGGCCTCGTCATCTTCCCTGCTGGAGCATCAGCTGGGGCAGAGCGTCAGCGATGCTGGAGCCCAGCAACAGCCTGCTGTACTGTCCTGCAGCACTCTGTCTCTACACTGCACGCTTGTATCAGAGCGTGTAGATCAGCTCCTCTTCTTACACAAGAACATGGACATTTGCACCACACTTACTAGCTAAACATCTGTTTTGCAATGCAGTGGTATAACTGGTATAGCTCATATAGCCCATTAAAAGCTGTATTATTATTTACTGTTTGAGATCTACTGTTCTCATGATTCTGAGGTCAGAAGCTTTATTTATTTGTGATTAAGGACAGTTTTTTTAACTGTTTTCTAAAGTTTGAAAGTTCTGTGACTAAGCACAGTGTTTCTGTTCATTACTTAAAGTTGGAAAGCACTGCTGTTAAAATCTTGTCTTTTATTTGTGAGAACGTGCAGCCTTTTATGTTAATCGTTTACTGAAGTCTGAAAAAACCTTTTGAGCTGCCAAGAAAGATTTATAAATCATAAATATAATCACTGTCTGAATAAGCTAGTTGTCATCTCACATGTTTTTGTTTTTCATAAAAGATAAGGACAGTAAATTCATCTATTGTTTCTAATTCTCTATTTTTTAACTGATAAATTGTGGCGGTCGAGGGTCCCTCAGTGAGGGTAAAAAATGTTGCTAAAAAGTTTGAAAAGATGCATCGATAATTGATTAATAATTGAATTATAACCTTCCAAATAGTGACTGAATCAAATCGTGAGGTGCCTAAAGACCCCCACCCCTACTGATGAGGCAAGTGAGTTTGCATCAGATAAACTGTCACATCCAAATAGGTGGAATACACCCAAAACAAATATTTTGACCTCCGTTGCTCTGAAAAGACATAACACTTAGCCAAAGTGGCCGGAGGGGACTAAATCTAAGAGTTTCACGCAAACAATCAGTGTCTTGTACTGCGGTGCTTTTTTAAGAAGCCAATTGCCTACAAATCCCCTCAGGCCTTCCTCTCTTCAAACTCTATGTCATGAGGAGGTCAGGACATCAGGCAGTGGTTACCTAACACTTGACATCAGGGTAAATCCTACAAAAGCAGGGATTAGATCACTTCTAAATGTAAATCTGCACATTTGTTCAATTGTGCATGAAAACATGCTTACAGATCATATATATATGGAGCTAAAGAGGCAGCCGACCGCTAAAAAGGCAGTCCACCCCCCATTCGGGTCATCATGAGGTCACTGTTGTCAAGGATACACCAAAATTTGTCAGCCATTATTGACATGCATGAATGCAGAGACAGAGAATGGGGGTCATAAGGCCTGTAGCCTGGTGAGTGGCTACCTCCTCAGAAGTTCTGAGAGTCAACTACAACAGCCATAAAGCACTTAAAAAGGAGCAATCTGCCTTTTTGTCAAAGACAAAGTGCAGACAATTTAGGAAACTGAATGTCAGGAAACAAAAATAAGACCAAGTGAAAGTCTTCCACCACCTGGTGAAACACAAGTCTCATTCTGTTACAGTTCTGATCCACAACTGGACCAATATATCTAAATCCTGGAAAAAAAAGTGATTGCAAAATGGCTTCTTTTCCATTATATGTACAAACATTATGTGTTTTCTCCTCTTTTGATCAGTCCTGTCAAGATAATGGTGATGGAGTTCCTATTCATTTTGATAGTTCACAGAGTGGTTTCAAAGTTTGAAAAACACTCTAAACATCATTACATTTACTCAAAAAACAAAACAAAAAAACACATCTGTATAATGTCATAGGGCAAATTTCTAAAAAGTTGAGTTGCTTATGTATAAAGGATTTCTGGAAGGCCATTGTCAGCAGTGAATTCAAAGTTTTCAGGTAACTTGTGCAACTTTTGATGAATTATGCAAGTCAAAATCGTCTCCTGCTGAGCATGCAGCATCATGCCCAAACAGCCGGTCATACAGGGGAGGAAAAAGATTTAAAAACATCTTTTCAGTACCTCATGTGACCTGTATAGCCAAAAATGGTATTTACATTAGAGTTTTGATGAATGCTCCCTTTTAGAAATCAATAAAAAGAAGCACAACATGTAAAACTAAAAGTTTTTTTTGTGATTTACAGGAGTTTTTGTGTGAAATTGACATGTTTTCATCAGTCATTTTATATTTTTAATATCAATTTGCACACTTTTGATATTAATAGAACACAACTCGTGATGACGACCTCGTTGGTTGCTTGAGACAAAGCTCAAACTCGGCTGCATTAGTGTTTATACCTATACCTAGTGTTTCACCTGCCCTCAGGGATTCAAACAACTTGCTTTTTGGTGACCGATGAACTCTGTTGATAATAACTTAAAGGCCTGTACCTCACACAGACGTTGTTTCTATGCTGGACGGCCAATCTGCCACTGTGATTGGTGGAGGATAATATCCATGAACACTGATGCACGTTTTTTTTCTTCCAAGCCAAGTGGTGAGATCACTTGAGGAAATGACATTCTGTTGTGGGGGGAGTTTACAATTTCTAAGGGGATTTTTGTTGTTTTTACTCTAATATCAGGTAGGAGTTTCATCTGTAAAAAAAAGGTATTATGGATCACTTCAGTTGGCTCCTCCTTAAAAAGGTTCAAATAGTTGTTTTTTTTTAAACTCTGCCTATCATAGCCTACCTCTTTTACCCCCATTAGCATAAATATCGGGGGCCTGTGCCAGATTAGTCCAGACAGTTCAATCTGCAAAATCAACTGGAACTACCTGACAAGTAGTTTTCACCAATGCAATCACTTAACGCACAACAAAATGACGCTCCGTGATAAAAACTGGAGACACCACATCACTTTTGTGAGCATACATGCATTTGCATTCTTGCACCCTGAACCACTGAAGCTCATGAATTCCTCTTGCATGTGTGTCACTTGCATTCCCGGACTCAAAAACATGACTGCGACACACAAAGAAATTAACCAAAATGAGCAGAACTAGCTGTATTGAATATTTGCCCATTTCAGTTCTTAATATACTTTGTAAGATTAACCTAAACTGAAATAGGAAGATCATGAACACAGTCAATAACGACAGAGAGATGGTCCAGAAAAGAAGTTACTCCTTGCAGATATTACATTTCTGTCCGATGCATGTCAGAGGGCTTTTCTTGTGCGTTCTGACTTGTTCAGTAGCTAACGTCCTTCCATTTAAAGTGAGAATGTCCAAGTGTTTGCATTTGAATAATCTTTAACTTTAAAGAACAAAGCCTGCCACTGTGTTGGCGACAGCATAACCTCACCAAACATCCTTTTCATTCACAGCCAAGAGAGCAACAAGTGTGAAATGCGTATACAATGCATTGGTCCAATGCACATGCAGTGCAAACCCTTTGATGCAATCCTTGCCATAAACATGCAGTAAGATGTTCCTCTCCCTCCTTGCAGCGCTCCCACAAAAGGCCAGAAAGTGATAATAATTAGCATACATACCCCACTTGAATGTTTAATTGTGCTTTTTCTTTTTACAGACAATCACAAGTACATCAACAAAGCAGCTTGGTTATATTGAGAACCCTGCAAACTGGACACTTTTTAATTTCTCAAAAAAAATCACTTACTCAGGATACATTTATCACCCAAAAGCAGCTCAACCAGATCCTGCCCAGAGCCAGCAGAAAACACTAAACTGTCCAAACAGTCAACACAGCTGAAATCAACCTCCATCTCTATTCAACATAAAATGTGATACTGACTGTGAAGTGTGAAGATACATTACATGTAGTGACTAAAATTTCCTTCTTCATAGGCTTGTTTTAAAATACCAGCACCTGAAACTGACATAACAATGGGTATTTTTTTCAAAGGAAGCTTGAGAAATTGGATATCCACTTACCTGTGACAGAAATAGTCATGAGTGCTTCCAGAGCCCTGTCGTTGTCCAGATCCCTGCTCAGCCTCAGATCCCCGGTGTCTTCATTCAGCAGCAGCAGACTGAGCTCATTTCCAGATTCAAACTTGTACCGTAGCTTATCCGACACATCCGGGTCATGAGCTGGTACTTTTCCTATGATGCCTGATGGGAAACTGTTTGACTTGTTGGTGACGTAGTTGTTAAAAATAATCTCAAAGTTCTGCAGCACTGGTTCGTTGTCATTTATGTCTACAAGGCAGATGTGTACAGTGGCCCGGCTCACCAGTGGTGCTGATGTTGCCTGGACCACTATGACATATTCAGTCTTGGCCTCGTAATCCAGGTCTGTGAGCGCAGTTAGGTCACCGTTGAAAATGTCCAGCTGGAAAACTTCTGGAATATTACCTTCTACAATCTGGTACATGATCTGAGCATTGGTCCCCTCATCTGGATCAGTGGCAGTGATCTGGGCAACAACGGACCCCACAGGGCTGTTCTCTTCAACATCAATGAAAAGCTCGTCCTTCTCAAACACTGGTGCGTTGTCATTTATGTCCTGCACTACAACATGGACAGGAACAGCTGCTTTCAGAGGAGGAACACCTTTATCCACAGCATAGACCTTCAGATTGTAAACAGGAACGTTCTCGCGGTCTAGTTTGCGAGCAGTTCTGATGATACCAGAGTAAGGCTCTATCGAGAAATCCCCATCTCCATCATCACCACCTTGAAATGTATAGCTCACCCTCCCATTAGAGCCAGAATCTCTGTCTGAAGCAGAGATCTGAAGTACACTGGTGTAGACAGGTGCATCCTCAAATACAGTCCCCTGGTACATGTCTCTAAAGAACTGGGGGGCATTATCGTTGGCATCAATTATGATAATCTCCACATAAGTGGTGTCGGATTTCTGAGGGATGCCATTGTCTCTGGCAATGATGGCTAATGGATAAGAGGCCCGTTCTTCATAGTCAATCTCCATTTGTGTTGTGATGGCACCAGTATCTGGGTCGATTTTAAACTGAGGAACATTGTCCTCCATTATATAGGTGATTCGAGCGTTCTCCCCCGTGTCCTCATCCGTGGCACTGATCACCACCACAGTGGAGCCAACCGGTTTCTCTTCACTGAGCATCACCTGGTAGTTTGCACTTTGAAAGACAGGTCGGTGCGTGTTAGCATCCGTCACATTGATGAACACCTGAGCTGTGTCATAGCGTGTTCCATCGCTGGCAGTGATGGTCAGGACAAACTGGCGTTCCTGCTTGTAGTCCAAGATAAAAGCCAAAGTAATGAGTCCCCCGCCACTCTGGCTAGTGATGGCAAAGCGATTCCTGGTGTTGCCACTGGAGATCTGATACGTCACCACACTATTGACGTCTCTATCCACAGCTGTCACTGTTAGCACGCTTGTTCCCACTACTGCATCTTCATTGATCTTGAGTGAGTAGGTCTTCTCTGTAAACGAGGGCACATTGTCATTCACATCCAGTACTGTGATGCTAACACTGGCTGAGGAGGACATCACTGGTATCCCATGATCCCGCGCCTCCACACCAAAGGTGTAGAATTCGGTGGTCTCTCTGTCCAGTTCCTCACCCACTATAATCCAGCCCGTGCTGTTGTTGATGGTGAATGGAAAACCAGGCATGGTGTCAGTGAGCCGGTATTCCAGACGGGCGTTTTCTCCTGAATCACTATCGATTGCTTGAATGTGAATAACAGAGTAACCAATGGGCACATTTTCTAGCACAGTAGCTTGAAAAGGTGTACTGACAAACATGGGGGCATTATCATTGACATCAACCACTTGCACGACCACCATTCCTGTGCCATTTATCAGTGGAGGCCTGCCACCATCCTGAGCCTTAATCCGCAGATTATATTCTCGTATCATCTCATAGTCCAAGGGATTGATGATATCAATCACGCCAGTGGGGGAGTGAATATAGAACTGCCCTTTAACATTGCCGCTGATGATGCTGTAGTGAACTTTGGCATTGTTTCCCTCATCTTTGTCTGTCGCTTCCACCTGAATGATTTTTGTGTTCACTGCCACATTCTCTCGGACCTGAACAACGTACCTCTTCTCACTGAACTGTGGGTAGTTGTCATTTTCATCCTCAACCAAAATGTGAACGGTTACCGTGGCGCTCAATGGACCTGGATCTTTGCCCTGATCGTTGGCCTCAACAGTTAGCTTGTACTGGGCCCGGGTCTCCCTGTCAGGCCGCTCTCTTATCCTGACCAGACCGTTCCGAGGGTCGATTTCAAACACAGAGTTAACATCATCATTGCTCACAATTTTATAAATCATGTTGGCATTAGAGGGGGCGTCACCGTCGGTGGCACGAATTGTTATCACTTCAAAACCAACTTCCACATTCTCCCTGATGCTAACGCGATAATCACTTTGTTCAAAAACCGGGATGTGGTCATTCGTGTCGCTCACCGTGACAGTGAGGTAAGAAGTGGCAGATCTTTTGGGAGTGCCACTGTCAGTCGCGGTAACTTTGAAAACATGAGTGTCTTTTACTTCTCTGTCAAGCACCTGGATGGTTGATATGCCTCCTGACTGTGGGTCAATTTCAAAAAAGTCATCAGATCTTCTGTCAAACAGGGCTTCCATGCTGTACTCCAGCCTTCCTGCCTCACCATCATCTTGGTCAGTGGCTTTTAGGGTGATAACCCGTGTCCCTGCGGGCTCATTTTCGGGAACAGACACCTGGTAGTTGGGAAGCTGGAACTGTGGAGACGTGTTGACCTGTCGTTTCCCCCTGTGAGTTAATTTTCCAGACTTCCTGTGGTTGCTTTCTGACAGGGATCCGTGTTGAAGCGTTGAACTCAAACTCAGCTGCACAGAGAGTCTGCTGCCTGGGGAGCTGTGCAGGGCGCATTGCAAATCCACCTCTGGCTTACTCCTGTGTTTAAGACACAAGTCACTGACCAGGAACAAATCCCCAGACTTGAACAAAGCAACAAAGTCTTTTCCAACACATTCAGTGTCCAAGAGCGGAATGTTCCGCGTGAAAATTGGCAAAAGTTCTGTTACATTCAATAACAATTTACCTGCAGGTAAGCAGGAAGTTGCCTTCAGATTTAAACTGTGTATAATTTCGATATCTGTTTTACCTGGCGCTGTCTTTCTCTTATGTTTAATAAAACAGTCCTGGCCGTGAACAAACACGTTAAAATGCGTCAAAATAACGTCTCCATACGTTGAGGAACCTGTTCTGAAATAGACCGACGCTGGGTTCCGCAGCGTGTGCGCACAATGAATTCTGTGGGACAAGCGGATCGCTCCGTCGTGCCTCTCGACTTGGAAAAACTTCTGAATAAACTTTGAAGATAAAGTCCTGTCAATTGTATAAGTCCACCCAGTGCCGAGCGACAAGTTTGCCAAAACGCTCCCGGGCTGTAAAGTCTCCAAAAGGTGCATCTCCAAACATCCCGTGAGCGGGACGCTTAGCAGGACATAAACCCAAATCCAGCACATCGGTTGCTCCATGCTCGTGGAACTGCCAGACCCCGCTCAGTTTCTGCAGTTCTTCTGGTAGAGGATTAACTCTCCCGCTCCCACCGCGGCGCTTTATTTTCGACCCTCATTTTTGAAGTTTTGATGTGGAAATATCCTCTCGGTGTCCACAGCCTCCACGGCGCGCAGCGGCTGCGTGAGCCCACACTGACTTTAAAATGAGTACAAAATGGCTCCGCGCCCCCCCTCCGCCGTCTCCTCCTCTCCTCTGCTCCTAGGAGGCTTATTTTCATAAAACCTGCTGTGTTCCCACTCTGACGCTTTTTTTTTCTCCCGTGAGTGGGGGGTGGGGGGTATTCCTTATGGAGACTTAAGACGTAACCTAATACTGATCGGCTGATCAATGCGTAAAACTTTCAATGCGGCTTTGAAAGTTGTCCCAATTTTAATTTCACTTTATTGAAATATACAATGAAGTGGTAGGCTACATCTAAGACTTCCGAGTACATAGGCCTATTAACCAAAGAAAAAGATAAGACTCTTTAGTCTCGCACCCTATTTATTTTATGAATCCATCTATCAACAGAAAAGTATCAATTATGGTTAAATCAGATTTAGAATAATCAGGTTAAACTCGCTCAAACTCCTGTATGATTTAATCAAACTTATATATCTAGGTAAAAGTGTGAATCTCATCATATATTATGAAAATACAGTGTGTTGTTTCAGACAATGCGCGTGCAACTATCGTTCTAAATGAACAGCTTCACATTTGGGAGTTTTATTGTGTAACAGCGCCCCCTTGTGGTGTGGAAACTTCAGGTTGGCATTTCCGTCTCATAAACTTGGATCTGTTGAAGCAAATTACAAATTAACACATCATTTATTGGGTTTATTTGTTTATTTTTTGTCCAGTTCTCAAAAATGTTCACCTTGTGGTTTCAGAATAAGAAACAGATTTATTCTTCCAAACTTTAAAAACTTAAGTGTTTTTGTTTTATGTAACATTTTTAAAGTGTCCTATTTTTGTCACTCCGTTTACAATAAACATGCAAATATGTACAATGGCATAAAACATGAGCAATAAAAATGTAAGTAAATCATCTATTGTTCATAAAACTTTTAACTAGTAAAAATATTTATAAAAGAGTTAAAACTAAAATACCAAAAATAAATATTTTATCCCCAGAGCAGCTTTGGTTGATGAGATTTTTACCACCTTGTCATTTCAGGCCATAATCTGAAAATTAAAAAAAAAAAAAAAATGTAGGGGATATGACAAATTCTTTTCATTAGCTGTAGAAGTTTGGAGCTGGTCAGAAAAAAGGCAAAAGAGGAGGAAATTTATGGATATTTATGACAAGTTAAAGGATAATCTATAGTAAATAAATTATTACAAAAGATGAACAGAATATCACAGTTCCTCTGGTTCACAGTTGAGTCGACCATCTCTATTCGTACATTTCTCATTGTTCACAAACTAGAGCATCCTACAATTCTCAGCTGTCCTGTTGTCACAATAAATAAGAAATTTCAAAAGGTCTTAAAATAGGCACAGTATTTAATAAAGAGCCAGCAGACTACGGGTTGAAGGAGGACCGATGAGGTACTTTTTAAGGGAAAAAAAACAACTTTAAATTCACATCTTCTATCTGCAGAAAATCTTCAGTTTCCTTAGTTAGTGAAAGTGATTTTGCCTTTTTCACAATTCCCGTTGATTATGACTTATAAGTAAAATATGATTTATTCGGTACATATCCTGGAGTGCATGTTTATTCTGCAGCTCAGCATTCACATGTGAAAGAGCCCATTATATTTGCAATGAAAGCTCCATCCACATATTATGTGTTCACAATAAAATGGCTTAAAAAACAGATTTCAGAAATTATATACGTCCTTAGATGGCATATCTGCTGGACAACAGCTGCTCACGAGGTCAGCAGCAGAGTTGGTGTAAATCTGTTGTTATGTTAGATGCTTGAAATGTTGGTGATTTTTCCCCACCATAAGGATACTGCCATTTAGTAAACTGTACTGGCTTTGGTACCACTGGTTTAAACGGTCAGAAGGTTCTGAATACAGCAAGCCTCACCTTTGCCTAAACCCAAGACAAAATGCAGGGATTTTCTCCTGTCTCTGTGTGTTATAAAACATTATTGAGACAGAGAATTTAAAATACTATCAGCCCTTTGCAGCCTCCACTTCTGAGGAAGGAAGAGTTTCTCCTAGACGGGAATGAAGGAGACAAAGTGGGCCAGACCGAGAGCTCATCTCAGCTGGTTGGTTCGGGGCTCGGTTGCTCTTTGTGCTGCAGACCTGCCACAAACCGCTCTCTGCCCTTCTGGAGTGTGTATTCACTGGGACCCAGCTGGATGATCTTTCCGCTGCCCAGACACTCGTCACCTTTGTAGAGCACAGCAAACTGGGGCAGGGAGGAAAAGAACAACTTGTACTCTTGTGGGTAAGGCAAAGAAACTGTGTTTAGGCCTCAACTGTTGTGCATTGTTCCACGACAGATGTGTGGTAACTATTACCTGTCCAGGTGTCAGAGCTCTGACTGGCTGGGAAAGTGAAATCCACACAGAACCGTCCATGTTCAGAGTTACTGTACAGGGAACTGCAAGGCACAAAGTTAGCATTTATTCATATCAAATGTGAATTTCAGTCACCTTGTTATCAATTGATAAACTCCAGTAATAGAAAACTCACCGAGTGGCATCTGGTGGATGAAGCGGAAGTGGCAGTCCAACATCTGGGTCCTGGTTAACTCGGGGGGTGGGTCAACCGTTACCCAATGGAAGCGGTCAGTTCGCACCGTGTCACGGAAAAGAGCCGGGTGATTGGTAGATGGAGCCTGAGGCGAGAAGGCTTTCATTAATGAGTATTAACATGCTTTCAGTGTCAAATGTCTAAAACGATCTTTTAATCTAGGAGAAGAAATATTTTCTTCTGAAGATAAAGAGCTTAAAGAATCTTTTTTTTTTTTTTTTAAAAAAGACAAAAAATGGGCAGAGGGTCTTCACATGGTCAATAACTGCTTCTCAAAGAAGGACTAGAGGAGATATTTCTTCTCCTAGAAAGCAAAGGATCATTGAATGATTGAAGGCATCTGGATCAGTTTTGGTGCCTCAAGGATGCGGTGCTCTTCTGTGATGGAAGCATTAGCAAAGAAACGTGCACTGACATAGACAAACATTTGCTCTCCTCAAGACCACAATCTTTCCAAAGCCCCTTTCTGCTCACGTTAGAAAAATCTGAGAGAAGAGGATACAGGATGAAGAACGTGGGGAGAATTTTGAAACAAAGAATACAACAACAACCCTGTAGTGCTGCAGAGCTTAAGGCTTGTTTATAGGAAGAACTGAAAAAAATTAACACTTAATTGCTTAGTATCCTCATTGTCAGAACCTCCTTTTATATACAACTTGTATATAAGTTTTACTACCAACTTTTTTGGATTGACTGCAACCATGGATGCGTAAAATGGATGTACATTAATTAAATTAATTAAATTGACGAGAAAAAAGTGAAATACTTTGGGGAGTGTCTGCAAGTAAATACTTGTATTTTCCATATCATTTTCATTTGGATTGGAGTTTTAAATTTTAGGCTACTTCCTTAAACACGAGCTGGAAACTACAGAAATGGATTTTCTCACCACAAACACATCTCCCGTGACGACGTCTTTGTCAACCACAAACCAGGCATCTCTCTGCCCTCCTATCCTCGCCCTCTGGCCTAGCGTCACAGTGAACCAACCTAGAAGAAAAAGACATGCACGTGGGACACATGAAGGGACTAGATGTGAACACTGTAACACCACTGACATCACTGATGAAACAAAGGAAAAGCCTTTACATTAGTGGTGTTCCCATCTTCACATTTAACATATCTAAGTTATCATAGTCTGAGCCTGCTAAACAATTCTAAACATACCTTGGTGTGTTCCCATTACAGTCCCATCCTCAATAGAGACAAAGTTCCCCGGTTTAGGCTCTAGATACTAAAAATACAGACACAACATTGGAAGGGTGTCACCATCTGATCTAACCAGAAACAAGATGTGAGCCCTTGTTCCAACGCTGAAGAAAACAAAGTTCAGTTTCTTACCTCTAAGATGAATTTTTCAAAGTTTCTCTCACCAATGAAGCACATGCCCATGCTCTGAATGAGCAATGACACAGAGTTAAGTCACACATTAGGAGTAAAACATCAACAGTTGAGCGTGTGTTTTTTGCACACCTCTTTCTTCTTCAGCACATGGTGAAACCCTGCCTCTGCAGCAATCTTTTTCACAAACTCTTTGGTGAGTCCAGCAAGCGGGAACATAGTTTGTCGCAAGGAATCTTGGGAGATCTGACTGAGGAAGAAGGTCTGGTCTTTGAGGAGATCGGCTCCTTTGTACAGTCTAACAGCTGGAGCAGAGAAGAGGGAAAAGTCATCAAAGCCACGTTTCCACTGAGCGCTACAGGACAGTACAATAAGGTACACATTTTTTTTTTGTTTACACCGTTAAAAGTTGGAAATGGTACCAAAATAACCAATCCATACATCCCACTTTTGATATCCTTCTGTTGGTACCAAAACCAGTGGTATGGTACGCTTAGGAAACCAAACCAGGTTGGGGATTTCCTTCCAAACAACACCTTACTGAGCTGGGCCATATCGCTCAGTGGAAATGTGGCTTAAAACGGTTTGATGGTTCTTAATGGAGTTTGACTGTACGGTTGAATGGCTGCATGCTGAAACAGATAAAGGGGATAACATTTATAAAGTAATAAGACTCAAATACTTACGATTCCTGATCTCAAATCGATCTCTGAAAAGTGTGTTAGGTGGGGCCGTGTGTGACTGCTGGAAAACCTCTTCATCTTCCTGTGATGTTCTGGCATAATGGCCCGTTGCCATGGCATCAGCACCTTAAACATGAAAAGCATAACTCTAATCTCAATCTTGATGCAGCTGGATTACCATTATATAGTTCCCTCCAAAATAATAGCAGTGTGTTTAAATAAAAAACAAAGAAAGAGTGAGTTAAACTCAAAGTCGTCATTAGAGCTTTAAATGTACTGGGGACACTGCATATTCTTTTCCAAATCAAACCATGAAAAAAAAAAATTGTTACAGTGTACTGTTTACAGAAAGTGAAGAAAAGAGGTAGTTGTGAGGTATTATACAAACATACAGACAGACGATTAAAATGGGAACCTAATCCAAAAAGACAAGTAGAAAACAGAAAACTACCATTCCAATGGATCAAAGAATAGACAATATGGCAAAACCAATGATCAGCTCCATGGTGATCAAAGACGGTCTAAAGTTAGAAAGTACCTGAGAGCACTGGAACAATGAGAAGACATCTGTGTGCAGCCAAGCTACCAGCAAGAAGCTCCTGCAAAGTCCCGTTGTAGAAAAAACAACATGTGCTGAAGGGGGTACAACTTGCCAAATAACATATTGGTTGGTCAAAACAAAATTGGAGCAATATTTTGTGGACTGATGAAAGCAAGATTGTTCTTTTGGGATATAGGGAACACTGAATTCAAGCCACAGTACACTTGAAGCCCGTGAAGAACGGTGGTGAAAGCATCACGGCATGGAGATGTTTCTCATACTGTGGTATTGGGCCTGTTTATCACACATTAGGGACTATGGATCAGTTTGAAAGCATCAAAATGCTTAAAAATGTCATGTTGCTTCATGCTGAAGAGGAAATGACCTGGAAAGGAGTGTGAACAAGACCACACCCCCAAACGACCAGCAAGTAAGCAGCATTTTGGTTCCAGACCAACAAGACTAATGATATTGAGTGGTCTGATCCACAGACCTTAATCCAACAGAAAACTTGTGGGGTGACATCAAAAAGACTGTTTCTGAGGTAAAACCAAGAAATGCAAAGGAATTATGGATGTAATCCAAATGTCCTGGGCTGAAATACGTGTTCACAGATGCCACAAGTTGGTCAACGACACGCAACACAGATATGAAGCAGTTGTCAGAAACACTGGTTAAAAACTAAACATTAGTTCAGTGATTCACAGGAAGACTAAAGCATTTCTCAGTTTATACAGTAAATGTTTGCATTTGGATAGAAAATGCAGACGCTGCTATTTTAAAGAGACAAATTTTCTTTTCACTTCCTATAAACAGAAACAAACATTAAAAAAAATCTTCATGATTTGGAATAAAATGTGCAATGTTCACAATGCATTTGTGAATATGGAAATAAAAGGCCATTTTGTTGTTGTTTTAAAAAAAAATGCACTCTTATTTTGAACACAACTGTATACTGTTATACAACAAAAACACTCCACAGTAATTGATTTTTGACACAAACTTGAATAAAAACCGAAATTTGTGCCTTTTTTAATTATACGTTCACTTTTTTTGTTTCTATAAGTAAAATTCCTGTTTTGGACATTTTATTTCCAGGGTGTTATCATTTCAATCAGCAGCTCAAACAATGTGTATGATTTTTGATCTCTTGCCAAAGAAGTGTTAATAAATAGAAGTCAACCAGAATCATCACATCAGAAAAGAATACATACCCAGAGTGTTGATGGCATACTTGTGGAAGTGGTTAAACTTGATGTGTTTGTTGCATAGGATATCAGGGTTTGGCGTCCTGCCCTTCTCATACTCCTTCAACAGATTACTGCAAATGAACATAATGGGACGCTTAAGATAACAATAGCAATAATCATGAAGTATTTTTGACAACTTTGGATTTGTGTTATGCACTAACTCTTGTATGAAAGTTTTGCACTGAGGGGTGATTGGACCTACTCCTACTAAGCTCAGTTCTGGCTTTGTGTCTACGATGGGGAGCTCTTTGCTCATTGCCCTCAGGGCTTTTAGTCAGCCGCCTTCCTCTTCTCCTGCAGAGCCACGGTTGAGTTTGCTTTGTCCTGTTGGAGCCTTGCGTTCTTATGCGGACAGGACGATGGCTTTTCATAGGAGTGACCAACTCTTTGTTTCATGAGCTTTCACACTGGATTGTGGGAATTATAGCACTAGCCAACTCAAGTTGGGGTTTGCTGGCACCTAAGGGTCTGCACGCCCAGTCTACTTGAAGCATGGCTGGGCGCTGCCCAATGGTGCTGCCATTCAGGACATTTGTGCAGCAACGAGTTGGTTTTCACCGCTTCCTTTTGCGCAGTTTTAGAACTTTTAATGTCTCTGCTTCTGGTGCACGCTGTGCTTAGCTCTGGGTTGTCACTTAAGCAGAGTGCCACTCCTTGAGTCCTGGTGGCTACTTGTAATAAGCTGTCTGGCGATCAGATCGTCTCCATATCCCATAGTGAGACTCATGCTACTCTGAGAACCGGGGTTACAAGAGTAACCTAAACTTTTCTTAACGACAGCAAAGGTGAGCACAGCCTATTACAGTGTTTTTCAACCCACTGCCCTGCATGTTTTAGATCTTTCCCTGCTCAAACACACCTGGCTCTAATTAGTGGGCATTGACAGACTTGTGTAGACCTTGAAGACAAGCTGATGGTCGATTTTGTGATTTTGTTGCCAACAGCCACCAACATAAGAGTCATTAAAGAAGAATTAGGGTAATCTGCATGATTTAGCAGTCATTAATGTCATTAATTATCTAAAATAAGTTTCTAAATTGTATCCTGCTTCTACTGCTTTTTTTCTTCAGAGGTTCCCAATGTAATTTTAGTATATTTATATAAATATATACATACATACATATATTTAAAAGATATTCCAATTGAAACTCTATTTTTTTTATACTTTGCTAGGGTGAAACTAAGTACAACCATGAGTCTGTTCCATTTAAGTTACCTATCTGTGTAATGTTTTCAAACTTCATCTTCAACTACTTCATTATTTTTATTTTTTGTTGTTGTTAAATAAAACATAAATCTCAAATAAAGCAGTGCCCATTACATCACGTGTGGCACTGAGCTCAAATTTACAAATTATCCAATTCATATATAATAACGATTTATATCGTCAAAGTTCAGACAAAAAATATCAGGATATGAGTCGTTGTTGTCCAGTCTTAAACTACATGCATAAATCCATCTATGAGATATCATCAGATTAGCTGATTTGATATTTGGCTTATGGCAAAAAATATGATGGTGGCAACTTGGTGCAGGAGCTCCATCAAGAAGCCTAATTATACCCAGTCTGAATATTGAATATTGAACTGTTAGCTGTGACTTTCCGTCCTGATTATTTACCAAGTTTACGTCCTGCCATCTGCTGGTGGAGACGCTGCATGTGACATCATCTGCTCTGCTGTTGCCAAGTTACAGACACAACAACCAAGTGTGCTTCTAGTCATTACTGGTGAAATCAAACATGTGTCTCTCTGGCACATTTCCAACAGAAAATGTATAACATTGGATTTGTTTTATGCAAACGTCGGAGATGCATTCATCTCCTCTGGAAGACCTGCTCTTGGCAAGGCAGATCATAATCTGGTCTTTCTTGCCTCCACCTATAAACCAAATCATCCAGAGCTGACCTGTGATCAAACTGACTATGAGGAGGTAATCACAGATAGCTGAAGAGAGGATGAGCTGCATGGAAAACTGGACAAAGCAAATTAACTGAACAGGTTCAGTTCAGAAACGAGATCAGCTTCCTCCTCTCCTGCCCCCAAGCAGAGCTCTCACCCTCCCTACACCCACAGCTTCCCTGTCACATGTCAGCTGTCTCATCTTCCATCATAGTGATGGATCTTGCTCAATCATCGTTGTATCCAACCACATCAGGATGTGCTGTCCCCCCTCCATCACCCCCTCCCGTTTGTCTGTCTGAAGCAGTTAGGTGAAGAGGCAGATGGAGAGACTGAGCAAGCTGCAGGTCCAGTTGATGTAGAGTCCTAGAAGCCTGTGCAGACCAGCTAGCTACGTGGGATTCTACAGCACCTCTTCTCTTTGCAGCACCATGTCGCAAAGAGGCAGGACAAAGCTGTCAAGCTCATTCAAGCACATCAAATAAACCTGGGCACCTGATTGGTCAGCTTTATTGCTTGATATAAATTTATCAGATGTGGTACAAAAAAAAAATCACCTCAAATACATTTGTCATGGGGGGTGACAACTGTTTTGGTTTGTCACTATAGAAACCAAAACCGATTTTTGGACAAGGATTCAAATATGTTTAATTCTGCTGCAAAGTTGGCACTTTTAGATGGGAGTCAGTTGGGATTTGCTCTGTTTTGGAGCCAGCAACTAGTGGTCAGTCGAAGAACTGCAACAAAACATATTTCCTTGTTGGGCTTTAACCTGGTAGTGGGATGGTTGCTAGTAGGAAGCACCACAGGGGGCTGTACTCTCACTATTCCTCACTCACTTTGTCCATCTGCAGAAGTACATGGGTGACTCTGCAGCTGTGTTGATTTTTTTAGAATTATAGTGATGGACAAGAGGCTGAGTACAGAGAACTGGTGGACTGCTTTGTGGCATGGTGTTGGATCAATCATCTCATGAATGAAACAAGACAAAAGAGGTGACTGTGGATTTTAGGAGAACCAGGATTATACCAAAATGCATTTCCCGCAGGGAAGAAGAAGTAGAGGGGATGTAGGAGTATAAATACCTTGGTGTTCACCTGGACAACAGGCTGAACTGGAGACGCAACATAGATGCTGTTGATAAGAAGGGGCAGAGCAGACTTTACTTTTAGCGGAAGCTTGGGTCCTTCAGCATTTGCAGCGAGTCTATAAGTCTGTAGTGAAAAGTGCAATCCTATCTGCAGTCGTCTATTGGGGGAGCAGCAACAGAGCCAGTGACTTAAAAAAATTGAACAAACTGACAAAGGAGGCTGGTTCTGTTCTGGAGCTGATTATATAAGGGAGGACATTTGGAAAAAATGGAAAACCATACAACCCTGAACATCCTCTTCACAGCACAGTGATTCAGAAAGAGTGTGTCTTCAGTCAGAGGCCTCTTCAGATCAACTGCAACACAGACCTCCCCGGGAGAGCCTCCCTGTCCATGCAATAACCATCTACAATGAACCATTGAAGAGACTCCAAGTACTCTAAAGTAATAACTCGTGCAACAATAATTTACTTTCTGGGATTAATAAAGTATTTTTGGAATATGAATGGAATCTGGCTTAAAGAACAGCTAAAGAGGCGACTGGTGAATGTAAATGTGTCTCATAGTATCACAGACGGTACCTGAAGACATCGTGCCAGTATTCTTTCACATAAGACACCTGATGGAAGGGGATGTCCAGGATCTGGCAGACTTTGTAGGCGTCTTCACAGTCCTTCTCTGCGGCGCAGACCCCGCTCTCATCCAGAGAGTCCCAGTTCTTCATAAAAACTCCTGTCACTGCGTAGCCTTAACAAAAAAAGAGAGCAAAATGTCCGGCAGTTAATGCGACTCCGTCGGGTAGATCTCCCAACTGTGTGTGTTTGTCCTCACCTCTTTTCCTCAATAACAAGGCCGCCACAGAGCTGTCAACTCCGCCGGACATTGCGCACACAATGTGCCTTATTAATCCCATTCTGATTTGCCTGTGGAAAAAAATACTATTAATTAAAACATTTGCTTATGTTAACTTAAAAATATAAGGCAAAGGCTTTACCGTCATTGACCGGAAGCGATGCTTTTACAGGTCCGGGACGTGTCCGACTCCGACTGGAAACACGTGAAGCCGGAACTACAAAGTGGAGGAGAGCCACAGAAAAGGTAATACTGCTGATATTTGGGAACTCCGAAAATCCCAAAAAAAGATTCCGTTTTTTTTTTTTTTTTTTTTGTTTTTTAATGTATTAAGACGCTAGACGTTTGTTTATGTTTTCTGAATTTAAAAGCTGTGTAGTTCAGTGTATATTCTACAATGGTCACAATTTTACAAAAGGTTCGCGGTGGGAAGATAATTTACACGGTACAGTGCCAGGTGGGTCTGGTTAACTGCACAAATATTCACAGATTCGCGCTTCTGGAATGTTTCCTAAATTAATACGGATAAAAGCATGAATGTGGCATCTTACAAACTTGTGGATCATAGATAATATATAAGCTAACGTCATCAAAACAAGACGTGCTCTAAACTGCACAAATAGCGTTGGTGACTTAGGGACCGTCCAAAAAGTGCAATCTCCAAATAAAAAAGTGACAACAGTTGACTGTTGCCTCGTACTGATGGTACTACAACAGATAAATCTCAAATCTGTGCTCTTGCAGAATTTTGAATATTTTTATTAAGCAGAAATTCTCAATAGCATCTTCATGAATAAGTGTAGTGTAACCAAAATGAAAAGAAAATCATGTCAGTTATTCTACATCATCATGTTTTGTTTTGTTTTTTGTTTTTGTAAAGGCAAAGTTGCATTTAATTTGACAAATGTACGTGTAAAATACAGTTACTAACTTTGGTGTTGCTGATGTCTGCATGTTCATCCATCTATGCTCCATTGTTGATGGTACAACAACTATTAGATCTCAGACAAGTACACAATCAGTTTAATGCAAGCAAAACCATGTTGGGATCTTTTACTTGTTTGCAAATGCACACAATTAAAAGATCACCAAAATCTGGCTAGACACGTTAAAAAATATCAAAACAACGCAAGACTTTCAATGCAGAAATTTGCTAATATTTATAATATCCATGGCAATTAATTCTATATAAACTGATCATTTATAACTGACTGAAACTTTGGTGTCACCCAGACATTAATGATACTGACTGCTAAACTTCTTTTTCTTCTTTTAATTTACCTTAGTTATTATTTGCAGTTAATAATGTGAATAGCTTGGCTGTTATGTAATTACCAGGGCCAAAAGAAAGTAGGCACATGTTCATGATGTAGCTCCTCATTTCATGAACTAATTAGACCAGCAAAAAACAAAACAAAGTGGAATATTCCCTGCAATGGACTGGCGACCTGTCCAGGGTGTACACTTGCCTTTCGCCCGAAGTGAGCTGGGATAGGCTCCAGCAGACCCCCGTGACCCTGCACAGGAAATAGCGGGTATAGATAATGGATGGATGGATGGAAGTGGAATATTTTCTGTCCCGTGCATTTAGTTAAGTTGTTCACTGTCAAAATTCTTGGAGGCCACACCAACTGTTAGCCGCTAATACCAAGTGAGTAGAATGTCTTCTGTTAATTATTATGTTAACAGAAACACATTATTGCTGTTTATATTAATATTACACATGCATGTTGGTGATAAATGCCGACTCGTCCTTTCTCTGAACTTTCACACTTGTCCACAAACCAAATCCCTTCTTCCGTTTTGATTTTTAGTCCATATAACCCACAACTAATAGCGATTGCTTTTCTGGTCTTGACCAAACAGATATTGACGGTTCAGACCAGATTGCAGAGGGGCAACTTGCATCTTTGCTTATGATGTTTATGTTCTTCATTAATTTAACCAGGACTTCTGTTCCACCAGCCATTGCCCATATGACGTTCCCTTGTGCCTTGGTTACTTTTTTAAGTCTCAAAAATGATGTTGTAGAATAGCTGTCATGATACCACTGATAATTTTTGTTTGTTTGTTTTTTATTTTGGCAATGCTGCACTTGTTTATAATGATGCTATTGAGAATTTCTGTTTAATAAAGAAATATTCAATTTTCTGCAAAAGCACATATTTGAGACTTATCTGTTGTAGTTTCATCAATAAGAGACAACAGTCAACTGTTGTCACTTTTACACGTCAGTTTAAAATGAAATTATTGAATGTTTTTATTTGGAGATTGCACTTTTGGGACGGTCCCTAAGTACACCAATGTTATTTGTGCAGTTTAGAGCACGTCTTGTTTTGATGGCATTAGCATGTATATTATCTGTGATTCAGTAGTTGGACACCGCTTCATTTAGCTGTCCAACTTTACCAAACCACCTTGCGTTGTCCTTCGACTAGAAAAGTGCCAGATAAGATTCAGAAAATGAAAATTGTGCCCTGCGAGATGATATAATCCTTTATGACTGCAGAAATCATGCAGTGTATAGAAGCCCCAAGAAAGTTGAAAAGTGCCTTGTCCACGTTTTTGTGTTGTCTTCAGATGGCTCAGGTGTCTGTGGACGACATCACCCTGGATCTTTTGAAAGAAGCCAGAGAGACAGTGAGGAACAGCCCTTTGGGTGTCATCAACACCCCCATGATTGCTTGGTGCCAGACCACCCTGCCTCTGAGTGTCGGCTGCAACATCCACATCAAACTTGAAAACATGCAGAGAACCGGTGGGAACCACTTTGATGCAGTACTGACCGTCCTACCTTGATGCAACAATTTCCTGATTGTTTCTGATTCGCAGGGTCTTTTAAGATCAGGGGAGTGGCCAATCAGTTTGCCAGGAGACCAAGGGGCGGCCACTTCGTCACCATGTCTGCAGGGAACTATGGAAAGTCTTTTGCACATGCCTTAAAACACTACGGTGCAAAGGGAAAGGTGATTATGCCTGAGAGTGCACCAGAATCCAGGTCCATCCTCATAAAGGTCAGAAAAAACTGTGATGGCGAGTTACAGCTTGGTTATTTGTTGTTATATGATCATGATCATGTTCCCCCATTTTTCTATTATTGTTGTTTCTATTATTATTTTCTTAACTTATTGTGACTAAAATGAAGCATGTTACTTGTAATCCAGTTAAGACTTAAGATGTGCAGCAGGTCCAATTCTTGACTCTTGTTCTCAGAGTTTAGGAGCAGAGGTAGAGCGAGTTCCTACACCTTCTATGATGAATGTGGTAAATCGCTGTATCCAGGAGGAAAACATGATATTCCTGCACTCCTATGATGACCTGGACCTAATAACTGGACATGCCAGGTACATTTAGAGGAGAGGTTCTATTTTACACACATATTCTGTCCTGCGTGTGGTTGGTTTAGACATCATTTTTATTGACCTGTCTCAAAAATTCACGCTTGTGCAGCCTGGGCCTGGAGGTGTTGGAAGTGGTACCAAAGCCAGATGTGGTGGTGGTGTGTTGTGGTGGAGGAGGGTTGCTGGCTGGAGTAGCTATTGCCATCAAACTGTCAGGCTGTCATCAAACAAGGATCTATGGTGTGGAGCCAGAAGGAGGTAAAAACCAAGAAAGAGCTCTTTAATTAAGTGTTGCTTCCAAAATTAGCAGTTTGGAGTTGTTCTGAATTAACTTTTTTTTTTTTAAAAAACAAAAAACAAAAAACACAGCCTGCACCATGTATAAAAGCTTCATTGAGAAGAAACCAGTCGGGATGGACACAAAGAGTATCGCCTCAGGTCTTGCACCTCCTTTTGCAGGTTTGTTTTTGGCTGTTTTTCCCCCCTTTTTCATTTTTTCCCCCAATTGGTTGTAACACAGAACAACTTCTATGCATCCCAGGCAAGATACCGTACGAGCTGTGTCAGTGCTACGTTGAGGGCATCATCCTTGTGAGTGACTCAGAAATCAAGGCAGCAGTGTCCACGCTCTACAAAGCTGGACTCGTGGTGGAGCCTTCAGGCTCTGCTGCCTTTGCTGCCATTGTGAACCAGAAGATACCCAACCTGGAGGGGAAGAACGTTGTGTGCATCCTCAGTGGTGGAAATGTCGGAAAAGATGAACTTGTTAATTTTCCAGACTGAAAATTTTGCAAAATGCAGTGGTGAGAGATATGTGATCCCCTCGGAATTAACAGGGTTTATGAATTAATAAATACCTATTTTTTTATTTCAGTATAATTATTATTATTCAAAATTTATTTCTTATTATTTGAGTCACAATAGTAAAGAAACACAATGCACTAGTGTGACTTTCAGGATCTTTTGACCATTCCTCTTTATTGAACTCTTTAAACTCAGAACATTTGCAGGATGTCAGGTGTGAACCGCTCTTAGATCCTAACACAGCCTCTCCAGGGGTTGAAGGTCTGGGTCCTGAATGAATCACTCTGAAAGGTGAATGCAGAGTGGGCACCATGTCATGTCAGTGCCTTCTATTTATTGGACTCATAAGCTGAGATGTTTGCCAGTGCCAGTGACATCCTCAAGTCTTCAGCTGCTGGTTGTTCTTTACCTGTTTTGCCTGTTTGCCAGTCCACCACTAGGTGGAGCATCATAGTACTGAAGCAGAGGTGTCAAACTAAAAGACCTTGACAGCCTGCAAAGACAAGATTTCAACGCAACTGCTTGTTTGGTTCAGTACCGACGTTAAAAAGTGAAATAACACGTGTGGAGAGCAGCCGCTTTATGTCAAAAGTCATAATTTACACTGCAAAAATGGATTTAAGAGCTTTTTGTTCGTTTTTTTAAAAAAAGGCCTTGTTTCAAGAAAATTATTTAAAAAAATAAAATAAAATAAATAAAACATATATCTCATTTTAAAAACTCTAGCCAAGCATTTTTTTCATATCCCATTAGTAGATTTTTTTTTTAAATCTTGCTTAATATAAGACAATTTGACTATATTTAGAAATGATATATTCTAAAATTCCTAAATCTAGTCAAATTGTCTTATATTAAGCCAAAAATATGTACTGTTGCAAAAATGACATTTGTGTTTGTAAAGTCTTGTTTTTTTGTTTTGTTTTCCCCTTTTTTTTTGGGGGGGGGGTTTCAATCTTCCAAAATGTACAATTTGACAATAAAATTTGCTTTTTTTTTTTACAAGTGCCTGAATTTTATGATAAAATTTGCAAAATTTTGTGGAAAAAAAAAGTTTTTTTGTTTGTTTGGAACTGGGTCCAGGAACTAGCAGGAAATCTGACAACATAGATGGTTGACAAAGTAAATAACCGGCTCTTTAACGGTAACCATGGTGATGATGTGTCCCAGGATGAAATAAGAGTTTAACACACTTGTACTAAACGGTCTCCATTTACAGGCAGCTTGTCTAACTGTGGGAGACTTTATGTATTTATTACACTGTGTTTTTATAGGTGTCCATCTTTTTTACCAGCATGGTTCATATCAGCAGACAATTCTCCTGCAGCCATAAATATTGGTGTTTCATTGATCAAAGCAGTTGAAAACCACGTTTCCAAACTCTTTCCATTAACTGGACACCAAGAATAGAAACTACAGACTCCGAATAGCTACTGAGGATTTACGTCACCATTGTGAGCATCTCTGTGTTCTGTAATAAGGTGAATACTGAGACATAGACTGAGATCAGAGTGCAGAGAACATGAGTTTAATAGAGCCGACAGAAATGTAGATTTCTTCTGAGTGCAAGACAGACAAGTTGATAAAAACATAAAATAAAAATAACAACCCAAAAATGCATTATTTTCTCAATTAGAACAGCTATGTTCTGTTATGTCCTTTTGGAGCTACATGACATCCTTGGTGGCCATTCTACACACAACTGCATCTAGGAGACTCCCAACCTTCTCCTCCTGAGGTGTTATTTTATACAGCTGTAATGGAAACACAGAAAAGGGAGAATACAAGTTATAAAAATGCTCCTGAAATATATTAAATGATGCTGAAAGATTAAGATCTCACACACACACACACACGGCTACAAATTTAATGTTCCCAATCAAGACAGCTAAACTGGACAGCTTAGTACCTGGGCTCTTACAGAGTCATGCTGTTGCAATAATGCTCAGTGTGAGATTATCAAAATTAATAAATGCTACAAACATTATTCAGACACAATTTCTTTTAAATGTTCTCGAGACTTAACATTTTATTATCACCTTACTGTGTTGATGTGTTATAGCCATTTTACCTAAATAGTTTCACCAGGTTTCTTTTCAAATCTTTTCTTGACCTTATTCCAACTTATTTTCAAATATCATTGCTGTCATAAAACGCATCCATCCATGATTAACTTTCGCTATTCCAAGTTGGGGCGGCAGCAGCCTGAGCAAAAGAGGCTGAGACTTCCTGCTACCAGCCAGCTCCTCCAGCTCCTCCACCTCCTCCAGGGGAGTACAAGGACATTCCTAAACCAGCCAGGAGATGCTGTATAATCCCTCCAGCATATCACGGGTCTTCATCGGAGCCTTCGTCTGGATGGATGTGCCCTGAACACCTCCATGGGAAGACGACTAGCAGCCATCCTAACCAACTGTCCTAGCTACCTCAACTGGCTCTTCCTGATGTTGCAGATCAGTGACTCTACTCCAAGTCCTTTCCCAAATGACTGAACTCCTCATTTACCGTCACTTCTTCTTTGTCGCTTTCAAATTGTGAAGAATGATACGTTGCTGCAGTGTCAATGAAAGTTAAAGCCACTTATCAGCTCAAATTCACATCTGATACACTGACATGTTCTGTTGTTATATCTGTGCAACATAAAGGTATTAAAGCACTGCAGAGTAGAGTCTGCAAAAGATAACACGCACTGCCCCCCCATGGTTGGTGGTGTAATTACAGTCCATACGACAACTGTTCATGAGAATCAAAGTTGTGGAACCTTTTTGATCTTTGGGAGGTCTGACAGCAAGGAGACATCTTCCACTGGAACCTGCTGTCCGTCCACCATGGTCCTGATGTCAGAAAGAAACTGCTGCTCTGTTTTGTTGTGAACCACGACCACCAAGACAGAATCATTAGCATCTGAGATCCCGAATCTTTTAAAGGCCTCTGAGATCTGCATCAGTTGAAACACAAAGAAAGTCTACATGTGAATTTATCCTGATACGAAAGAACATGACAAGCTTTTATGTTGTGCACACTGAAATAATTGACTTCAGTCTAGTGAAACTTGTATTCTTGTATTGTACTTGAAAGTTGAGGTCATATTGCTAAGCGATATGATCAATATCATGATTAAGTTTCCTCGAATACTATTATTTTAGTGATGTTTCACTTTTTGCCCTCATAAATCACTAAGTTTTTCGTGTGATCAACGATTAAAACTGAGATATTTTTCTAGTGCATATCTTTGAATAAAATAAAAAAAAAAGTGAAAGGAAACTTACAGTTTAATGACAAATGGTTACTGAATGAATATTGTAAAACAGAGAGAGAATTCACATGAGCAAGACTCCATCGATTATTGATTCTGAATCTCGGTTTCGATTAATTGCCCATCCCTGGTGCATCAGGAAAGTATTCACAGCACTCCACTTTGTCCACATTTTTTTGATGTTATAAACTTATTCCAAAACTCTACACAGCCTTTGCTCAGTACTTTGTTGATGCACCTTTGGTAGCAATTACAGCCTCAAGTCTTCTTGAATATGATGCCTCCAGCTTGGCAGACCCAGCTTTGGGCAGTTTCGTCCATTCCTCTCTGCAGAACCTCTCCAGATCCATCAGGTTGGATGTGAAGTGTTGGTCCACAGTCATTTTCAGATCTCTTCATGTTCAATCAGATTCTAGTCTGGGTTTTTGCTGGGCCACTAAAGGACATTCACAGAACTGTCTTTGTCCTTTGATATCTTGGCTGATATCTTAGCTGGGCTCATTGTCCTGCTGAAAGAAGAACCATCACATCAGTCTGAGGTCAAGAGTGCTCTGGATTGTTTTCATCCAGGATACCTCTGTACATTGCTGCGTTCATCTTTTCCTCTATCCTGTCTCGTCTCCCAGTTCCTGCTGCTGAAAAACATCCCCACACTATGATGATGTAACCACCATGCTTCAGTGTAGGGATGGTACTTACCACACAATGCACTTTGCCTGGTTTCCTCCAAACATGGTGCCTGGCATTCATGCCAGATAGTCTCATTAGACCAGAGAATTTTATTTCTCATGGTCTGAGAGTCCTTCAGGTGAGTTTTGGTAAACTCCAAGCGGACTACCATGTGCTTTTTACTAAAGAGTGGTTTTCATCTGACCACTCTACCACACAGGCCTGATTGGTGGATTGCTGCAGAGATGGTTGTCCTTCTGGAAGGTTCTCCTCTCTCCACAGAGGAACGATGGAGCTCTGACGGAGTGCCCGCTGGGTTCTTCATCACCTCCCTGACAAGAACCTTCTCCCCCGATTGTTCAGTTTAGATGGCTGGCCAGCTCTAGGAAGAGTTATGGCAGTTCCAGACTTCTTCCATCAATGGATGATGGAGGCCATTGTGCTCATTGGGACCTTCAAAGCAGCAGAAATGTTTCTACACACTGATTTCTTAGTTTTTTATTTTTAATAAATTTGCAAAAAAAACCTTTCTCACATTGTCATTATTGAGTATTGTGTGTCGAGGTTTGAGGGGAAAAAATGAATTTAATCCCTTTCACACTAAGGCTGTAACATAAAACGTGGACAAAGTGAAGCACTGTGAATTCTGAGGAGATTGAAACGCTTCTTAAATACATTCCATTTGAGAATAATTGCTCTTCCACTATAATGCTGAACTCCAAAAGGTTTGAAAATAGCTTTATGGCCAGATAAAATAATCGCTTGTACTCTGTATGCTTCTATAGAGGTCTGCAAATCACCTGATGATAAATTCCAGAGGCACTTGGTTGCATCTAACCCTCTTCAAGTCTAAAGAAGCGGTAAGGGAATACTTAATAGATTTAAAGTGGGAGTACTAACTTTTTAAAGAGTTTGAATAAGTACATGAACTCAGGTTCCAGTGACAGTGAAGCTAAAACATGCATTGCATATACTGTTCATATTACTTACATTATTAGTAGGTGACAGGTTGAAGATTATCTCTGAGTTTAAATTTCTGGTCTTCATTTTCCCAGCTTTCTCTAAGTGAACAGCTTTATTTGCAGCAACCAGAACTTGGAAAGGGTTTATCACCTGCAAATGATTTTTTTTTACATTAGTAATGTAAAATATAAAAATAACACGTGTGTTTTATTTAGCAATAAACTGATTCTCATGTTCAGTAAACATACCATCAATGTCAGTAAAAAACATTAATTAAAAACAAGCTCACCATCGTCGGGTTGATCAGAGCACCGTTAAGTTTCCCCTCCACGGCTCTTTCTCTCAACTCTGCCGCATTTTTTACTTCTCTGAAGAGCAACTGAGTTACCATATAGTCGCGGAAAAGTTCTAGATCACGTGTAAGGTGCATGTTTTAAAAAATATATGACAAAATCATCCATCCACGGTAAGCGCTGTGCCTCACCGTGTGAGCTGTACCAAAGTTCCGCACAGGGGGAATCATAATCCTGCGGCACCACTAAAGAACGAATGTCTTCCACAGGGGAAAATATAACATATTAGATGCCCAAATGCTTTAGTAAAATAAAGCACGAGTATAAAATGCTAGTTACAACTTAAAGAGAGGGAGAGATTTGCTACACTAAGGTATTTAGCACTACCTCGGAACATGTGGTCAAATGTGAGTTTTACTACCGAACGTTTTTCCGAGGCGGACCCACAGCCTTGGGTGTAGCAACATCGAGCAGATCTTAGTTCCTTCCTCTGAGCTGAGTTAGTGTGACGGTTTTAAAATGCCACTCTGATCGCTATGCATGCTACACACCAGAAGGGCAGGTATCTTTTGACATAAATGAGTTCTAAGTTGTCAAACATGGAGAAGTTTGAAAGCTACGCCTTCACTGCGCTCTGCAGCGTTAGTTTCTTAGTATCGTGCTTGTTATTCTCCGTAATCACGCGGGAGCAGAGAGATCCCTACATGGATGAGGTTTTCCACGTCCCGCAGGCTCAGAAGTACTGTCAGGGACGGTTCGATGAGGTAAAAGTCCCGTTATCGTTGATATTGTTGTGATTAACGGCATCAGTGTGAGCTGTTTGTTGTTTAACCATCTGATGATCACCAGGAGTAAGAAATGACTTTCATGCTGCTCAGTCCCTGCAGGTTGTCACAGATTTTCTGTTTGTTTGTTTTTCTGATTTTAGCCTGAAAAAACACTTGATTTCGGGCAACTTTTCACAAAATTTGCTGGGGATTGGGTTGCGCTTCAATTCAAGCAGTCATTGAATGCAAGGTGTCTGTAACAACATACCAATCATGACTGTTGCATTTCTAACTACCACTGACAAACATTATGGTGCCCCTAATGAAAGGAGGTTGTGTAAAATGTTGGTGCAATGATAGTGTGGTGAAACTAAAATGTATGCAAATGCATTTAAATCAAGTTTGATCACTCAGTTTGGAGTGATTTCAAACTCTAGTAAATTGGGATGTCAAGTGAAAATACATTTGTCCAAATCATCACGGAGGACTCTGTAGACACTGATCTGAACATCCATCTGTGTTTAGAATTTGTTTCCTTTGGTAATGAAATCAAGATTTCACTTCAGGCTGGGCAAATGATTGAAAAATAATCAAAATTGACAGTCAGAACCAATGATCAATGTAATCTTGGTCATGTCAATTATTTTACTTATCATCTTTGAAATATTAATTTAACGATCATATATTGTTAAACTGTGTGTGTTTCCTCTCAGTCATTTTAAAATCAAAGATATGTACGCTCTTATTAGGAAAATATTCTAGTTTTAATAGGTGATTTTATTTAAAGCAAAAAGCTTTTTAGTGATCTATGAGGGCAGAAAAATAAAACAAAACAATGCTAAAATAATCACTATAATCACTAATCATAATTGAGGTAACTTGTTCAGTTAATGGTGATATTGATTTGAGCTCATTACGCTCATCTTCCAGCCTGGTGTAAAATATCCTGAAAGAGGATATTCACAAATACATAAGCAACAATAAAATGGGAAAGAATGTGGATAATTTAGACGTCACTTTGCCTCTTTGGTGTGTTGCTTTGCAGTCTTTTATCTCTGTGTGCCCAGGAAGCAAAAATAGTCTCATAATCCTACCTGTTTTCATTTGTCTAGAACATAATTTCATTATGGCTGGATGGGAAGAAAATTACGCCTCCACGTAAGTGGAGTGAGTCGTTATAATGTTTCAGTTTGTTTTTTTGTTTTGTTTTGTTTTTTTAGTGGGACCCAATGATCACGACTCCCCCAGGCCTCTACCTCATCTCTGTGGGTGTCATCAAGCCTGTGGTGTGGCTCACTGACCTGACGGGTGATGTGGTGTGTTCCACGGCCATGCTGCGCTTCATCAACCTTCTCTTTAACTGCGGCAATCTTTACCTCATCTATTTGCTCATTTGCAAGCTGCATCTTAGAGAGAAAGTAAGTACAGATGATGAGAACTATGATGCAGTTTTTTTTAACTTTAGCTTTTCTATCTTCTCTAATAGTTTTTCTCTTTTTGTAGACACAAACCACCTTACGGCGAGTTGTATCGGCGCTGTCTTTGTCCACCTTTCCAGTGCTCTACTTCTTCAACTTTCTCTACTACACAGATGCAGGATCTACTTTCTTCATCCTCTTCACGTATCTCATGATGCTCTACAGCTGCCACAAAACCTCTGCACTACTTGGCATCTGCTCTGTGCTCTTCCGTCAGACCAACATCATCTGGGTGGCTTTCTGCGCAGCCAATCTAGTGGCCACCAAAATGGATGAGGCCTGGAGGGTGGAACATGCCAAAAAGAAGGATGAGAAGTATCCACCCTCCCAGATCCCGCTGTCATTTAGCGGAGCCAAGAGACTACTGCTGTTCTCCCTGGAGTTCCTAACCTCACCCAGTCATGTGAAGGCAGTGCTGCTGGTGGCCTGGCCTTATGCTCTAGTTGGCATTGGTTTCCTGGTTTTCGTGATGCTCAATGGTGGGATTGTGCTGGGTGACAGGACGAACCATGAGGCCTGCCTTAACTTCCCCCAGCTCTTCTATTTCTTCTCTTTCACCCTTTTCTTTTCCCTTCCTGTTTCGCTATGTTACCACCGCACCCTCCGCTTCCTGCAGGCTCTGAAGAGACATCCTCTGTTCTTCGTCTTTGTCACGGCCGTCTCCTTGCTTCTTGTATGGAAGTTCACTTATGTCCACAAGTACCTTCTGGCAGACAACCGCCATTACCCCTTCTATGTGTGGAAAAATCTCTTCAGAAGTCACAAGCTAGTTCGCTTCCTCCTCATTCCTGCATATGTATTTGCCACGTGGAGTTTCCTGAACTCGTTCAAGGTGCACTCCATCTTTTTAAATTTAGCCTTCCTAGCGTGCCTTGTGGCCTCCACAGTGCCCCAGAAGCTCCTGGAGTTCAGGTACTTCATTGTTCCATATCTAATGTACCGCCTGCACATTCCTCTCCCATCTGTTCCCAGACTGGTCATGGAGTTGCTTCTGTACACAGCTGTGAACACTGCCACCATTTACATCTTCATCACGAAGACTTTTCACTGGCCAGACAGCACAGCCACACAGCGGTTTATGTGGTGACGCAACCTTTGACAGCAACAGTAAAGGATCAGCAAAGGTGAACTGGTTGTGGTTGATTTGAGGAGAATTTACCATTTGTAAAACTTTCTCCTGGCTAATTATGACAAACTCAATTAAAATAAATAAAACTAAGTGGTGCAAGTCTCTCTTAGGCCTGGGATATACTTACAGTTTGACCAACCACATTTGCACACAACTCGCTACGTTGCAAATGTTTCTTGCTTCCGTATTATGCTAGATGTAATACCAGTCTTGCTGGGGGGGGCAGCGTGCAGAGTCAAAGATACAACCAAGAAGCGAGACAAAATGATTTGTTATTTTGTTATCGTGGTTTGTAAACAAGAGCAGTGTCATTGGAGATGTTATGGAAGACCATAAATTCACTGTCACTGGGACAGAAGTTTTTCTCTTGTTATCTTTAACAACGTGGGAAATTGACATGAAACATCTACAGGATATTTTGAACATCCTTTGCGACGTTGGGCCACTTGTTGACCTCTTGTAGTCAACTGTTGGACTGAACTAAACTAGCGCCTCTAGTGGTCAACTACATATTGCATCTCACGTACACTTCACATATTTTTTTGGAGGGCGTACATGACCAACAGGCCAAGGAACACAGGGTGCAGCGTGTGTTAGCCACAATGTGTTAGCATACATGTTGTAAACAGAAAATATATACCAGGCCTCAGTTGTTGACTCGAACCACAAATATGATCTAAAGAACATAAAGGCCATAGTCATGTTGAAAACTTCAGATTTATATTTGTATCTGACACTTTTTTTTGTTTTTTTGTTTTTTGGCCAGTGAAGAACTGAACTGATGGCACTATGACACTGTTGTCACTTTAATAATAAAGATGATTTACATGTTTTCTATATCTACATTAAGTTTTACCTTGACCAAATTAGATATGTTACTGTTTATTCATAATTTACATGCCCCCCCCCTCTGTTCTCCCACAAGAACAATTTATTTTTTGTTGCCAACATTGTATTTTTGGTCCAAGTGTGTCACAATTTCACTGTTAGTTTCCCGTTTTGATGGTTGACATTTATCTCAAACAGAATAGTTTATGTTGTTTTGTGGTTTATGCAATGTTCTTTCTCTGTTCATTTTATTTTATGTTCTTTGTAAGTGAAAATTGTCTAACACAAAGTTTGACATTGACACTATCTAGTTCCCTTTAAAGTGTCGTACAGTCTGATTGATTTTTGTCACAATTGTTCGTTTTGCAGGATTTGAACCAGTTTCTCTTGTGAATTTTCTCAGAACTTTGGATTGTGCTCCTTTCATTTTTCTCTCCTCTGAAATCATACAGAACCAAAGTAACAGACTATTAGTGACAATATTAAATATAAAATTCATTGTCAGTTTCTTGGCATTTTTGTCCATCGTGTCATGTAGAATCCCAGTGTCTGATACTGTCTGTGGGAACTCGTCAAGCTGGAAATCCTGTTGAAACAAGAAGTTTACTTACATCATATAAAAGAGTTGTTACCTTTTCTTTCTCATTGACATTAAATCAGAGTGAACCTTTTCGGTAAATGCCAGAATAATGAGAATCTTTATTTTTTATTACTTTAATGTTTGGAGCTTACATACATTAAATTTACTATTCCTTTAAGCCTATATGATGATGTCATGGCTTTTGAAGCTTGTGATTGACAGCATTTGATTTAATTGGGGTGCACCTCAAGCACACTGAAACCTGGTGTGACATGGAAAGAAATTAAAAATGAACCCAAAATATCATGAAGCAATATCAGGAATTTCAGTTCAAGCCAGGACTTTACAGAATGGGTGCAAATGTGTCTTCCAAATGGACAATGGCCCTAAGCATAATGCAAAATTAGTTATCAAGTGGCTAAAAGACAAAGTGAATGTTTTAGAGAGGCCGTCACAAGGTACTGATCTCAATCCTGTCGAAACTTTGTGGGCTGAGCTGAAAAGACGTGGCTCATGGTGGCCCTCCAAACCCGACTTGGTTACACCAGTTATGAAGGTCTGAAATGCTCCCAGTGTCCACCAGTTAAAAATGTCCTTTTAGGGGAATGTTAAGTGAACAAGTTGCAAGCAAAGATGCAGTTTATATAAAAGCCGGAACACAGGACCACCATGCAACGATGACCCCTTTCCATACAAAAAACACCAAAACACTTTAAGATGCGACAGTCAGTATTGCGAAAGACATTTATTTTAGCGTGAAGATACAAAGAACTCTGTGACCAACCTTTTCAGTGGATTGTACTTAAGTCATTTGAACAGGGGGGAAAAAAAGCATCTGCAAGGCCAGTTTATTTTCCGTACCGATGAATCTGTTGATCATTAGGAAAGTGAAGAACTTTTCCCCCATGTTTAGTTATTTCCCAGTTTTAAAGAGTTAGTGGCCACTTCAAATAAACTGGGAGCAGTATTGTTAAGTGTCCACATGGGTAATAAAATGACAACATACTGCCAACATGGAGGGAGGGTCCTGCAGTCCTTCCCAATGACAAAAACTCACAGTGAGCTGCTGCAGGAACCTCTGAGCTCCAACCCTGCAGAAGGGTCACAAACAAAATATGAATCCATCAGAGGTGATTTCTCTATGGTTTCAAGGGAAGCTCAGCTTCCCCTAAAATGTCAAAAATTAAATATTCAAATATGTACAGTTGTGTTAACATTTCATTGACTACAAATGCGTTACAACACGTTCATCGTTCAGAATCAGTGACTTATCACAAATGTACTGAGTGGATTTTGTTCACTTCCTATTACATTCCCAGATTTTTTTTTTTTTGTTGCTTTGAAACTGGACAGTTATTGGATAAATACCTCTGTAACTATGAGGGTGAATGGAGCTGTGGACTGATCTGGACGCTGAACTTCTGCATGATGATTGGAGGATCAGTCAAAAGGCTGAATCCTGTTTCGATTGAGAGCTATTTTGAGATATAAACTGTCACTCAGTCAAATCATTGGGAGCAGTGTTGCCAACTTTGTGGCTTTCCAAACCCAGTGCCGCCTTTTTTTTCCTGTCAAAAGTGATTAGAAACAATTTTAGCAACTTTTTCTGGTATTTTGGGAGACTTTTCTGCCATTTTGGAGACTGATGTGAAAGCACATATTGCCTTTCTGCCCTCAGCGGGTGCTGCTGGGAGCCACTCCCCTGTCCCACAGCACTCCCAGGTGGTCAGTCTCCCAGCAGCCTCCACTACAATTCCAGCTGCAGTCAGAGGAGACCTGCATCATTTATCCAAACTGAAAATGAACCTGGCTTCCAGAGTGGGCTGATGCTTAATTTAAAAAAAAAGCAGAATATTTTTATCTGTTTTCTTAGATTGTAATCCCCCATTGAAGTTATATGAAAATCTCATGTTTGCTTATTTTGATTCATTTTTTTAACGAACCCAATTTTTTTAACTATCCGTAAAAATAACAAGAGACCCTCCAGATAGAGCACGTCTGTGATGAGTCAGTTAACTACTACCAAAGCAGAATTCTAGAAATGAAATTATAATAATATAATATAATGTTGCGGTGTAGGCGTAGTTTATGAGGTGCAGTGGACATAAACACTGGATGTGCTCCATGTGTTTGTATGTTTTTTTAAGTCAGGCCAGTTTTCTGAAAATCTAAATAAATATTGTGCTGTTGTGCATACGGTGTTGTTTGGGTTTATTTAGGACCTCGGCAGTGTATTTCTTCTGTATTCTGTTACTTCTATGCCTCCTCGCCGGCTTGATATTCTAACATTTAACAATACAGGACAATACTGATTTATGTAACGTGGCAATGCATTTAAATCATCAGTTATTTTGAGAAATGATGGCCTATTTCAATGGCAAAATTAAAAAAAAAAAAAAAAAAAATCAAAAGAAGAAAGTTAATTCATAGTTTTAAATACATATAGGGTGTTTTTTCACTCGCTTTTTTGTCTTTCCCACAATGTTATTCCTCTCTCATACAGCATCCATTACAATTACATTCAAACTGTGAATTACGCATGACGTCATATAGCAACTTTTAGGACAGCCCATAACGATTTTCCTTACTAAGGAGTTGGTAACACTGATTGGAAACTCAATTTAAACTATGATAAATTAAGTAGAATAGTAATAAAGTGTAGCTTTCTTTAAAAAATAAAAATCCCAGATCTCTTCATATTTTCGTGCAAACGTCTGGCACATACGCTCCACAGCAGTAAGTGACGGTAATGCGCTCCATACGTCGTTTGTTAACTGCAATTTAAAAAGACGAAGAAGAAAAAGAACGCGATGACGTATGTGCGTCTAACGTAACTACCGGTTAACGGTTCTATGGTAAAGACAAACGTTGATCTGGGATGCCGAAGTTAGCTTACGACTCATCAGAAGATTACAGCGCCATTCCACCGCATTTTAGAGCAATATGACCTATTTTATAACAGGTCCACAGTACAGTGCTCAAACCTGGACTAAATCATGTTTTGAATATTAAAAAAATATATTTTAAGTGCTGTTTCTGATTTGTGAAATCT
>JBAMYA010000016.1:152388-170676 GCA_037176975.1 Arrhamphus sclerolepis
TAACAGGATTTAGAGTTGTAGTAACAGAATTTTCAATTCCTCGACTGACCACTAGGTGCTGGCTCCAGAACAGAGCAAATCTCTGTTGATGTCCATGTTGAAATACTTAACTTTACAGCAGAAACAAACAGCAGAAACTATATAGAATCTGGTACAAAAAAGGGCTTTGGTCTCTGTAGTTATATTTTACATCCATGACAGCTGTGCAGCAGGCGAATTCTTTTGTACCGCTTAAAGCACTAAACTCATGGCAGACAGACAACATTAGATTGAAAGCTAAGATATAACGATGATGAAAGTGATGATATCTACTTGATATAAAAGAGAACACCAACTCAACTCTGCACCATCTTTTACGACATTTTAGGTTTTATTTATGCTGAAATAAAATGACTTGTAAATGTCCAAACACCATTATATTGTCTCCATTGGCTCCAGCTTCAAGCCCATTAGTAGCGCATAGATGCAGCGTATTCTTGATCTTTTTTATTGTACTCCAGTGATATTCAGAGAAATATCAACGTATCCTTCCAATATGACCACACAAACAAGGCCGTGCTAATATCATGGGTGCAAGTCAGATTTATGTTTCATAAAACAGGCAGATTTGAGTTCATAAAGTATTTTAAAAGGTTAATAAATAGGAATAAATAGAGTGTAATAAATCAATAATTGACGGAGGTGTGTTTGAAATTGCACTGTGGGATTGTGGGTCAGAAACGGGACCACAGACATGGAAACAGGAGGTGATGATGCTTGGACACACATGGTAATTGTGCTTTTCTTCATCTGTATTTCTATTTATGGTTGTTTACAATAGCTTTGAGCGAACAGTATACCCCTCCATGTGTTTATTAATTCTTTAAGTTTTGTTAGCATAAACTTCAATTGACTCATACAAACTCTTGTTTTTTTTTTTGTACTTTAGAATTTTCACAGGGTCTTATGATTTTGTCACATCGTCAGGAAATAAAAGCTGAAAATGTGATCCAGTGTGAATCGTGTTCTTTTGTGGGGGATCTGATCATTTTAAGACTTACGCTTTAAAGCTAAAGATGTTCGATTTTTATGCTGATGTATCAGATGTTTCAAATTTGACTTCACTGCACAGGAGACCACAGACTGGAAAAAATTTACAACAAATGGGAAAAGATGACTGTAAGATGTGGATGAGAGCTAATAATTAGTTTGGTAATTAGTGAAAACTGTTGTTTTGACTTTATCGGCTTGACAGATTTGTTGTGGGAGCTAAAAATCCCTTTTTAGGACAAAGTTTTATATTGTAGAATACAGTGATGGTTCAACACAACACTCATAAGGTGGTATCCAGTAGCAGTAAGTCGATGCTCTTCCCTCCTGAGGCCAATTACTACTTGGCTGAAGTCAGTACAGCCAAACATTAAATATTGATTCCTCCATCACTGTTCACATTCATTTTTACCTTCAGGGGGAGTTTCTTACTCTTTCCTTGTCTGTCCTTGTCTTCCGCATTAGATTTTCTCAAGAGATACAATATTCCTGCAAATAAACGATGATGAGTTTGGCAAAACGGGGCCCTGAGATGACATGAGATAGACGAGGGACCGTGTAATAAATTCGTTTCATTATGGAGTACAGAGTGCCGTGAAGAAATCCACCAAATTAAAGTCGTGATTAAATAACATTAACATTCAGAAGATGAAATGTTGTTCAACTGCCAAACCGCTCATGTCTCAGAGCTGTAGATTCTATATTACCACCTCTTCAGTCACTATGTGTCATTATATGTTACCACCCCCATGTGGTCATAACACATTAATACATGATTTAAAAAAATAGTAGGAGGCATTATGGATTTTTTTTTTTTTTTTACTATATATTACAATTTATTTTTCACACTGCATCTTTCGTCAGTCATCTGAAACTATGCACAGGCAAATCAGCTGGAAAAAGATCATATTTACACAGATTTACAATTACATTTCAGAATAAGACACAACTAAAAACAGAGGGGGACTTCAGAATTTAAGCAGCCTGTCTGATCCATCATGGAATTTAGGTAACTTTGTATTTGTCAATGAGGCAAAAACGTTACAGTGCAGTGATTTTATTCCAGTTACCACCAAAATCCAAACCAGAGCAGCGTGTTTTTATTGAAATAAATCTAATGGGTGCTCATGATACAGCAGTTTAAAAAAAGTTTACCTGACCTTTGTAAAATGAGCTGGTCTGCACTGATCAAATAGTGATTCTACAGTCTACATACAATTTAGGGTTAATTACAGGCACTCCTCTGATTCTGGACAAATCAGGTCCAGTAATTCTCTGTAAACGACCGTCTATGACACAAAGACATCAGAGGCATTAGATTGAACAAGTTCACAGTTGATCACTGATGAAGACACAAGGAGGAAAAAAAATCTAAATAAATAAATATTAGCATTATAGATACAATTAAAACACTAAATGCTGTTTGCAATGTTTAACTCCAGCATGTGTGCAGTTTACAAATAAGACAGGAGAAAAATGAATGAGGGCGTGTCACATCATTTGGTTGGAGGAACATACTTATTTCATGAATAAATGCTTCTGCAAAAACTGGACCTCAAGTTGTATCTCATTATGACTTACAATGAATTACAAGGTGCTTGATTCCATCAATACGACTGATTTACATTCACATTTTCGCAATAACAAATGTCCCCTCATTAAAGTTGAAACGTTAAACTACAGTTAACAGAAACACCACAGTGAGTCGGCTAAATCCAGAAAGTGTTTGTTGAGATGTGGGTCAAAGAAGCCAGAGGGGAAGACTGTAAATCTTTCAGCACAGGAACCTAAAACACCGAACTCCTCATTTCCACTTGCTGCTAATTTCCATGGCAACCAAGCAAACATGCCAATGTGGGCCCCCCATGGGTAGATGTGGTTTAGTGTGGGCAGGACACTTATCCTGCAGAACATCCATGGGTGAGCCAAAGGGGGGGCCCACATTAGTTTTGTCCTTTTAACCCAAGTCAGGGGCCACGTTGGTGCCTCTGAGGGGAGCAGACTTCTCCCCATGTTGGCTGTAAGTGTAGGTTTTTATAAAAAACACTTTTGCTCTCATGGCAGCAGCAACGCGTTGGCATTAGCAATTTTAGCATTATTATCAACCTAACCTACACGTAAAGAACTGCACTTCTTTGCGTTGAACATCAGGGGTATCCATATTGAATAAGATTTGATAGAACATCCATGAGCAGCTGTGCAACTCCTTCTGGTGATTTTGTTTTAGTCTTATTCACCTTGCATGCCCACGATGGATTTCACAGAGAACAGATACTGTGTACTAGCATCCAGTGCAAATAACTAGCAGGCTTTTGAAAAGCAAATCTGTTTCAGTAACTTAATGTTTGTAGTGAAAGTATAGCCTGTTAGGAGCTACAGAATACTTCTGCCCAGCAGCAGGAGTGAGTTGATGTTAGCCTTGCTAGCATTGAGCCAACCCATCCATAGAGAACTGTACTTTCCTGTGTTGTTTTAACACGAAGGGCATGTTCTGTATTTCAAGAGGAAATGAGGTGTAAAATCATGGAGGCTTTCAAGAAAAGAGAATATAGAAAGCCATCTGGCTGCTGGCAACAGCAACAGAACCTTTCACCTCAAATGGAATTACTGACACCATTGGAGGTTTAAGAACCATCGAGACACATAACCTGTTTTAATCTGGCTTGCTTGTTCTAGATTTTGAAATGTTCTGCCTTACAAAGTCAAAAAGCACTAACCGCTTGAGTTAGTGGCGTTAACAGGCAACACCATAGAGCTCTGACTAAGCCTTCAATCTTATCCTTTAGCATACAATTTGTTTGTGATATTATAGTTGTACGGGGAATGGATAAATGTGATTTGTTGCATAAAAAAACGCTTAGAAAGTCCGTTCAGAGCAGCAAGTACTCTCTAGTAGATCTGCGCTAACTAGCAAGACTACACTAGAGCTAAAGTAAATGTAACTCTGCAGTTAGCAAGAAGCACAAAACAGAAGAGCAAACACAATGGAAGTTAATGTGTATGAGCTAGTTCAAGCTAGACAGTGTGTTCTAAGTATGGGATTTAAATGTCTTTATGCTTCCCTTAAGTAATAGACCTACTTATTATGACAGGGAAAAAAAGATTTTGGCTAAATTAGTCCTGCTAATTAGAGTAGGCTAGCAGTGTTACTCTAGGTTCTGTTTCAGCCTCTAAAACTTGATTTTATCTGGTTAAAATACTTGTAAATCATGCACTTGACCGTCTTAAATTATGTGAAATCGTTTTACACCATGGCTAATTTGTATGAATAAATAGAAGCAGATTTTGTAGTTAGCACTCTGATTTTGTGAGACAGTACATAGTGTAGGAACTGGAACTGTGACTCACTAAACAGCATACAACTCTTAACAATGGCCACTTTAGCTGAGGAAAACAGCATTTAGGCTACAATATTTCTGTTAAGACTACAAAGCTTGCTTTGGAAGAGCATTTAATATTAGCTTGTACCTATAACTGTCCGCTCAGCCATCATTGTTTAGAGTTCACAAAATAGTGCTAGTCACTTATGATTCATGGAGACATGAATGGGTATGGGTTAGCAGTTCTTTACCTGAACATTGACAGTGACGAACATGTACAAGAATCCTGTTGACAAGAGCACAAGTAGTTTTTTAAGAGGCTCCCACTTAAATTCTTGTCATGTGTTTGGCAGTAACAGCTTAATAGCAAGACTTTCAGTCTTTGTTTGGTCCTTGATAAATAACAGAAAGAGCACAAACCTGAAATAACCTTAAGACAGGACATAACATATATCATGTAAACTCACAGGACACACTCACAGCTGTTGCTGAAGATGGAGAAGACTTTTGCCAGCCTCAGTTTTGATGAAGAGCAGTTGATGTGAGGAAACTAAATGTATCATCCACACTCAGTTTTTAATGACTTTCCACTGATCTGGCAAAGGTTGCCACATGCATAGATCTAATTTTTGTTGCACTGAGGAGCTGAATTTTGAAGGCAAAGGAGAGACTTCTGGATCAATAAATCCATGACTGTTGCAGCTGGCCTGTTGACATTGTAGCTGTAACTGAGACTTAAAGTGGCTGCATTAAGTTTATGCTGATCCATCTTGACCTAAAGTATCTGTAGCTGAATTAAGTCACTTGAAAATACTGGCAAAGACCAGACCGATATTGTTGACATAGATCCTGGCTGAACATCACTGAAGGATCAGCACTTTTTTAAGGTCAAAGCTTAACGCCATCATCCCATATAGACTGTTTTTGGATTCTCAAGAGAATCAGTACATAGTCAACGTATTAACATCTCAAATATCTCATGTTGAGCGATGGCCAGTAGACAGTCATGTGAGTGGCAGAGATCAGCTGTCAGTGATTTCAGTCCTCCAGAGATCCTTTGGCTTCCCAAATTTTCACTGTGCGATCACTATGAAAAACCACAAAGGAAAGGTTAATCACTTACAGGTAATGGTTAAATCATATTTCAAAACCTGAAACTTTGATGAAAATGTTATGGAACTTACTCGGAGGCAGTGAACAGTTGGGTGCTGTTGGTAGCCAGACCGTTGATGGGACTGTCATGACCATGGACTTCACCGAGGGGTGCTAGTGACTCAGTATGCCAGAGGCGCAGCAACCCACCTCTGCAGCCACTGAGGAGCATCGAGGAGCCTGGCACCACTCCCAAAGCACTGACCCAGTCTGCCTGGGCACTGACTGACTGTTGGATGGTAAAACAGTCAACTGTTATGTTTTTTTCTGCATCTAGGAACATTATTACAGAGCTGAAATCAGCAGTGTCGGATCTGAATGTTACTCTTAACAGCTACTTAACTATCGTTATCACAATATCACAACTGAATTATATTAATTGGGTCAATTTTAACTGCAAAGCAGTGTGTGGTTTACACACTCATCAACCACTTTATCAGGTCTCTTTGACTGTATGTTAATACAAATAGATAATCAGCCAATCACATGGCAGCAACTCTGGTCATAAAGGACTTTCTGAAGTTCAAAGTGAGCATCAGAATAGGAAAGAAAGGTTTAGGTGACTTTGAACGTGGCATGGTTGTTGGTGCCAGATGGGCTGGTCTGAATATATCAGAAACTGCTGATGTACTGGGATTTTCTCGCACACACTGTAAAGAATGGTACAGAAATGAGGTTTCACTGTACTCTGATGACCTCCACAGCCACCAGATCCCAGTCCAGTAGAGTGGCTTTGGGATGTGGTGGAACGGGAGATTCCCATCATAGATGAGCAGCAGCCGGTGATGTTAACATGTCAATATGGACCAGAATCTCTGAGGAATGTTTCCAACACCTTCTGAAACTATGACATCAAGAATTAAGGAAGTTCTGAAGGCCAACCTGGTACGAGTAAGGTGGACCTGATAAAGTGGCTGCTGAGTGTCATCGCTGCAGTATCACATGTTTAATCACGTGTTTCTAATGTTGTGCAGCCGTAGTTCTAATCTCACCTGTAAAAGCTTTCTGCTAGCCAGGTCCCACTTCTTGATATAGTAATCTCTGGAGCTGCTGTAGAAAATGTCTCTGTGCACAGTCAGAGACTCCACACTGTCCTGATGCGCAGGTTCAAACGTATGGCTGGAGGTGATGCTACCCTGAGCACCTTCTGCTACCTCAAACATCTGGAATAACCAGCACATACATCCATGACACGTCAGAACCGTTATTAGCGTTCGTGCATTGTGTATTTTTCTGTGCACAGCTTCCTACTTTAACGTGATGGTCTTTGGAGCCGGTGAGCACCAAGTCCTGTCCTTGGCCCAACTTTTCAACAGTTAGACACAAGACGGGTCCCAAATGGCCAGTCAGCTTTCCTGTAGACACAAACCTGAGGAAAAGATGAATTACACATGCAAATATGAAAGATGGTTCGCTGGATTAAAAGTCTCATCTATGCTGGAGCAGCTTACTTGCGGAGGTCCCACATGCGCACAGCGTTAGCAGCTGCGGCGTACAGGAAGGTACCAGAGGGGTTGAGGGTGATCTGGTTAATCTGACTCTCCCCTGGTGGGATGGATAAACTCCTGACAGAGGAACACGAGTCCCCCGAGGCCACTTGGCCTGATGACCTGACAGACACACAACATAAAACATTAACTTTAATGTATCATGAGGGATTTGTTATGTGTTCTTTGTCTGAGTATTTGTACTTACGTTAGCGTGCGGATACACTTAGCAGAGTCCCGTATGTCCCAGATCTTGATGTAAGCAGTGGAAACAGTAAAGACGAGGCTGGAGGTGTACCTAAAACACAACAGAAGAGGGAAAAATGTTCAACGGAACATATGCAAACAATTCTGACATTTCCAAACACTGTCACTGCAAAACAAATCTGTCAATACCTGACTGAGACAACACTGCTGGGATGATCCGCTAGAGACATAATCTCCTGGCCCGTCACCAAGTTCCAGACCTTACATGTCCGATCTGAGACAAAAACGGAAGAGGAAAAGAGAAGAACTGAACCAAAGGGTGATTTCAGAGGCAACATTCCCATTTTATTTGTTTTTATTTTTACCTTTTGACCCTGTAAAGAGGAGGTCATCTGTGGCGTCCACACAGAGAACAGGTTTGGTGTGGCCCTCAGCTACATGGACACACTGAAGTTTGGCCCCCCGACTGTTCTTAGGACCCGTCACGGGGTTGATCACACCCCTGCAGTACACATGAAACAAAGTTGGCATTTCATAGCGGTGCTTTGCCATGAGCTGGGGGGGTTCATGATCTGGGTTTCTCAGAAGCGACTAGAGACCAGAAGCGACTAGAGACAACTTGTTGTACTTAGGCGTAATATAAATACATTGAATGGAATTGCTTTTTCCCCTTTATTATGTTTTTTTTTTTAAATAAATAATGGAGCAGGTTTTCTGGCTTTCTTCACATAACCTGTTCCATTTAGATTAATATAATAATAAAATATAAATAAAATATAAAATAAATAGCATCTACAACATTTCTTTCCCATTTGGGTTCTATGTACATGTGTAAGCTAATATGACATATAACACAGTAGTATTTTAATTGTTTTTTTGTGCAGTTTAGTATACATAACCTACAATTACGATGATAGAAGCTAATGTTAAATAAAAATAAATTAGAGATGTGGGTTACCTGTGGCCTTCAAATATAGGTGATTCTTCCAACCTAAAAAAACAAAAGTACAGAGTCGTAGAGATGTTAGCATGGCTAAATGACCAAGCTAGCACTAAAATGTTATATACTTGACTATGCCATGACTTGGAGATAAAAAAAAAAATCTGCTTTAATATATTTCTGGTATAATCTTTGACGTTTAAAGCTGTACATTTGAAAAAACATTAAATTTCATGAAAGTAAATATTTCAAAGTTTTGGCATGCTTATTCGTTTATTAGTGCTAAATTCAAGTAAAGTTGATGGAAATTCATTAGCTGTGCAACTGCACAACTGTGACATCTCACTTACGGTGATTTAAGGTCGTTGGCTTTGGTTTTAGACTCGACAGCGCCCACTAGAGGTGTGTGTGTAGGCGTCGGGATGTGTGACGCTGTGGGTCCTTTCTCTTGTAACTTCCTGCGGTTGAGCGGTGAACGGTCCAGCGGTTTCCTCTCCATCCTTGTAGGCGACCTCGCTCCTGATCTGCAGAGATTCAAGCGGCCAGTGTTCATTTTGTTGTGGTGGTAAATTAAACAACACTTCAGGAGGCAGAGGACATTGAAATAAAATATCTATTGAAGGTTTCTGACACTTACATGCCAGCTGGTCTGGCAGACAACGCAGATGGTGAAGAGATTTGCTCGCGGTCTGGAGTTTGAGCGGTTGCTTGACCCTGCATGTCCGTCAGCCCTTCCAGGGGGTCTGTGGGGGGCAACAGAGCCGTGGAGAAGTCTCCAGTAGGAGAGTCACAGGAAGGATCCCCACTGCTAGCATACAGCAGCTCCATCTGGGTGGTGGTCCGCCTTCGAGCCTGAGAGAACACAACGGTTTGGAACAACTGTCACTAAACCTGCTAGTCATTAAAAAAAAACAAAAACAAAAAACAGCTGTACTTTAAAATAAATGTAACTCTATGCAAGTTAGTTTTTTAACTAAATTCTGAAAATATTGGGGCATACACATGTCTACAAATAAATGATGTATTAAGTTGCCATGGAAACCACAGTACCTTATTTCTTGGTTTGGATTCACCACATAACTTCATTAAATCTGATGCCAGTGAGCTGGAACACAAGGTTTGCAGTCAATTAGAGCCACAGCATGGCAGCATGTTAATATTAACTTCTTCACACCCACCAATGATCTCTCATTTCCTAACCATCTGACCATCACGAGACTGGAGGCTTCAGTCGTGATCCCCTAACCTCAGACGTAGGATACGTAAGACTGACTCCTCCAGAAAGTGCTTTACTTGACTACTATACTTTGATTTCTACACACAAATAAAGTGCTAATAATAATTTTATAGCAGATCTATGGGCTAAAATCATTATGGTATGAAGCAGTTTTTCTTGACTTTCACGCCATTTCTATGCAGATGACACAATTATCTATGGTTCTGAATCCACACCAGCTTTTAACATCATCCAGACTAACTTGCTTAATATCAAGGTTGTTTTAAAGGTTGAGAAAAGCTCACACTGTTTTCAAATTCAAAAACAGTAACCACTTCTTCTCAAGGTTCTGTTATTGAGCCAGCGTCTGGGGTCAGGTGTCCTGGGATTCTCTTTTCAAGTCAAGTCAAGAACACTTTATTTCTCCCTGGAGGGCAGCAAAAGGCACATGGCATAGCATATCCAATAACATCAAACACCACACAATAGCAGCAATAACGTGATAAACTTAAGAAGGCCTGCTTCATGATGTGCATAAATATTCTGTAAAGTGCTGTAAGGGCTGGTGTTTTGTGTTGGAGGGGGTTGTTGAGGAGCTCTTTGTGGCTCCTATTGAAGAGTTTCCTGTTCAATCGTTCTATGTCACCTTTAAGTCTTTCCTTTCCTTTTAGGGTAAAAGAGTTTTGTTGCTGCCACTGTTATGTCTTTGCTGTACTAATGTTATGTCATTCCTATGAATGCACCTTCTCAGCATCCACAGCATCCAGCTATCCGTCCATCCGTCCAACCATCCATTCATCCACTGAGATCTGTCAGAAAGTTTTTTAAATTTGCTGCCCCCTCTCAGCTTGATATAATGTGTGGAGTCATTTGGAGACTACGGTGCTGGTGTCTTTAGATGTTTTTAAAAACATCTGAAATGACTTGGAGGCACAGATTTCTGCAGATGATTTGCCACATATCAGCTGTTGTTGCTTCTGCTTTTTATTGTATTAAAAGAGATTTTAAATCTCCATATGATTTTCCTGTTAAATAAAAAAAACAATCTTGCATATATTTGTAAATTGTTATTGCATGTTTTAAAGGTTGCACTGCAGTGATGTGGGTTTTAGCCCCTTTCTTACCTACACATATATCAGGTTGGTAACTTGTTAGTAATGTTATTAAAGAGGACACACTGAAAACCATATCCCTGAGTTATAATACAATAGCTTCTGTTTTTATACCCCTCTCTTCAGCAGGGTGTGCCTTTTGTAACATCAGTCCTATGGCTTTGTGGCCATTCTGGATCATTCGAGTCCGGATGAACAAACCATTGTCAATTAAGCTGAAAAGTGTAAGATGTGCCCACTCATGCTTTTTTTGAGGAGGCAGAATGCACAAGCTGATCATTTTGTATAATTTTGTCTGAATTCACGGGTAGCAGAGCTCCAGCGGCCAAGAATATCTGAAAATAGGTGTACTGCTAAGAAACATGAAATGGTCATTCAGGTTGATGGTCATTTTTCACTGAATGGATTCAAGCCCGTCACACTGAAGATGAAGGAGAAGCTTATCAATAACATTAACAAAGACTTGTTCCACTGAGTCCCAGTAAGCCAGGTCACCGAGACCTGAGTGAGTCAGTACAGAACCCACACAACTTGTGTTGTTGATCCTACCTCTGTTTTCTGCAAACACAACACATTTTTTCAGAAATGACATGATGGCACAAAGAACTGGACTTTTTTTCTCTTCTTTAACATCCATTCATCCATCCATCCAACCATCCATCCATCCATTAATCCAGCTATCCATCCATCCATCCATCCAACCATCCTTCCATTCATCCATCTATCCATCCATCCATTAATCGAGCTATCCATCCATCCATTAATCCAGCTATCCATCTATCCATTAATCCAGCTATCCATCCATCCATTAATCCAGCTATCCATCCATCCATTAATCCAGCTATCCATCCATCCATTAATCCAGCTATCCATCCATTAATCCAGCTATCCATTCATCCATCCATCCATCATTCATCCATCCATTAATCGAGCTATCCATCCATTCATCCATCCACCCATTAATCCATCCATTCATCCATCCATCCAACCATCCATCCATTAATCCAGCTATCCATCCATCCATTAATCCAGCTATCCATCCATCCATCCAGCTTTGTAACTTTAGCCACTGCCAAGTCTTTATCTTTTTTACAAGTTTTACATGCTCAGTCTTACTTACTTAAACACACACAGAGGTATTTTGGATTTTCGCCTAGAGATGACTTGTCGTAAATAGGCGCTAAATAAATAAATTGAACTGAATTGAATTGAATTGAATTTCGTGCACGATAGTTTTCTTTTCTGATTTCTTGTATTTTGAGGATGCAAACGTCATATTCACCTGCCGTCTGCGGCTGGACTGGGACTGGACTCGTCACTGCTGCTCTCATCTCCATTATCAGTGCCTGGAAACACACACACACACACACAGTCACACTAGTAAACACCCATCAGACTTGGAAAGCATGTGTATGTATTACGGCGGTTTCCGTTCGTAAAGCTGAACATCGAAGCACAACGACATCAGCTTCAGCCGCTTACAACAAAGTCGGTCAGTGATTCTAGAGAACGATAACGGGAGACAGTCGGGTGTGGGGCGAACAGAGGAAGCATGAAAAAGACATGAAGATACAAACACAGAAAAGCAGACACGCAAACCGCTGTGTGCACAAGACTGCAGCTCTGAGCTGTGATGGTTCAGGTTTTTACTGCTGTTTAGTTTCAGCAACCAACATCCTGCTGACGTGGGACTGACTAGCAGGTGGGGAGACACATCATGCACATCATGGCACAGTTACTTGACCTGGGTTAGTTTAACAGGGATGCACACAACAAGATTTCATACTTTTTAAAATTTATGCTACATTGGTGGAGCTATTATTTACTTAAATAGTGTTTTCTTTGTCTACTTTGGCACAAGAGATGAAAATGAATAATGGAAGGGGGGTTAGGTTATCAGCACAGATGGCATTTGTAACATGTTAATGCATCCAAATTAAATAAAGATAACACTGAATTTGCCAGATTACATATAGCTAGATACATATTGTGTTTTTTTAAAGTGGCCATATTATGAAAAAAACAACCCAAAAATGCTTCTTCCTTGTTTTAGAAGTTATTTAGATTTTTGAAGTTACTGCCGTGCTATTCGCCCACCGTACGTATGTCATGGATGTCAAATATAACTACAGAGACCAAAACAGATTTTTTTTACCAGCTGTAAATACGTTTAATTCTGCTGTAAATTTGGTCATTTTAATGAGTCAACGGGGATTTGCTCTGTTTTTGGAGCCACCTTGTGGTCAGTTGAGGCACTGCAGCAAAAAAAAAATCTTGCTTCCCAATTGGCTTCCTCATCCTAGGTGGGACAGTTGCCACATATTTCATAAACTGGAAGTACGTATGAGGGAAATCATGTTGTGTGCATGTACCTTTCTCTCTCAAACACAAACAGCTGTGTCTCTTACTCACCAGGCGACAGGTACCCTAACTCTGATTTCACACCAACAGAACAGAAAAAAAACAAACATTAAATCAAATCAAAATCAAACCCAAAGATGAGAAAGTGGCTGCACTTTAACTTACAAGCAAATCTTTCTCTTGTTGCGGAGCTTAAAAGTCTGTTCTGGTGATAAATGCTTAACGTGTCAACTCTCTCAGTAAACGCACTGAGAAACTGAAGCCTGGGAAATAAAGTGCAGCCACTTTGTTAAAAAAAAAAAAAGATTAAAAATGGAAAATGTGATCGTGCTCCACATGCTCAGACAGCTATTGATTTGGCTGGGGTTGCCCACCTTGCAGAGCGCTGCCCAGCAGGGCATCCAGCTCTGGATTGATTTCAGCTTTTTCCTTGAGCATATGGAACAGCAGCTGGTTCTGGGTGGCGCTATTTATCTCCGTCTGCTTCAGCCTGCCCTCCATCACCTTCAGCTGGGAGTCCTTCTGCGCCGCCTGCAGACCCTGATGAAGCAGACAAAGCAGCCAGGCTGACATAAAAAAAAGTTTAATTCTCCATTTACATGGAAACAAACCTGCAAATCTACTTGTGACAATGCAAATATGCATCACTTCCACCTCTTCTCTTCTTGCTCCTGGCTACAAGGCACATCCTCACCAGACCAATTAGCTATCATCAAACCTAATCTTGTGTAATCTAATAAAGTCTAAATTGAATCAAGTTCCTCCATTTAAAGTCTAATTGAATTTAATCTAATCAGGAGCCATGGCGACAAAGAAAGCATGATTGAGATAAACAGATAAACTGTTAACTGCCTGAAACAGTCCGAATTTATTTAAAATAGACACACACGGCTATTGAGTTGGATTAGTATGATGGAGAGGAGCTGCACGCCTCAGAGATTTTTAAACCATTTCATTTGAATTTAAAGGGTTTTGCTTTTTTATTTTGTAACTTGTTGAGTAGTTTGTGATCCTAATCAGTCAGGAGAACTGAGATCTGGTATTTTTTTATAATCGATGAAGAAATTAAAGACCAAAATGTATCATTTAACTGATAGCTATTTATTTTGGTTTGGTTCCATAAAAAATACAATCTCCTGAGTGTCTTCATGTCCAACGTCTTTGTCCAGTGGACATCAGTCCATCCTGAGTCCTCTAAAACCTCCAAGCAGAGGTCTCTGGAAGAGCTGGACCTCGTGCTGCTGTCTGGAGATGTTACTTCAATAATTCTACATAACATCCTTTCCTCATACAATTGCAGGACGAGCTTATCCTCCACACTCAACAGCTGCTGCTGCCATCGTTGTTGCCATGGATACAGCAACCTGAATCCGAACCGGACCCACAGAACCGCCAGCAGCATTAGAAGGTGCAAATTGTGCACCTGCAGGAGAAGAACAGCAACCACTGTCTCCATGGTTACTGGATGCAACCACTGTCTGTAAGGACCGCTTTACGGAGCTCCGCTCTGCAGCGTATTTTTATGATATTTGCAAAAACAAAAATTCCTTTTTGTTTTGTTTTTTTGCCACTGTTGAAAAGAAGTAACAAGGGGAGAAAAAAATAAAAATAAAACTTTGTTGCTGTTAGTGTTACTGACCTGTACTGACGATTTAAAAAAATCAACAAATAAAAAGTTAGTTTGCATCAATTGTGTCACGCGAAAATAAATGACAACTTTCCACCAGTACTCAGATTACTCCACCAGTCATCACTGTAAGGTGTTACTATGGTAACCCTCCTGACACTGTTCTGGTTCAGACTGGAGCCAATCCAGTTCAACCAGTCAAACTCCAGCTGGTTCTGGTTGAATCTATTCATTCTTTCTATTTTCAATTGATTTTTTTTTACAGTAAAACTGAATCAGGTTGGAAAGAGTCTCCAGAGATGTTCTACTGGGTTCAGGTCCGGATTTGAGGCAGTATTGTAAATATTTTCATTCAGGCTGCTCTTAATGATGATGATGATGATGATGCCACCATGCAGGGATGGTCCAGATGAAGCAACGTTCAATGGCCAGAGATCAGACACATCGCTGGCTTTGAGTCTGACTGGTTTCTGGTGCTGGACTGGACCAGATCTGTCTGTGTCTGTCAATGCTTCTGTTCAAAACCCTTATGAAGAGAATTTCAATCAAAAGAGATCAAGCGTTTCCAGTTCAGATGTGCATCTTTGCTTTTCGCAGTCCCACTGGCCTCACCGAGCTGAGACTTCCAGCATGCACTGGTCTGCTTTTTCAGTCTAGTGTGAAGAAGCCAGGATGAGAACCTCCAAATCCAAGGCCAAGGTCTCCAACCGGGAAAGGACGGATTGGCCATACCGGGATGGGTCGAGAAGGAGCTGAAGGAATCTCTGTGTCTTGTTCAAGAATCAGAGTAAATGAAGGCATGAGACTGAGACTCAGAGGGCTGTAGACTAAAGTAGACAGTTTGGTCTTTCAGTTGAAGGGGGACACTTTCACATTCTCCTGGAAGATCTGGAGGATCAACCCAGAAATGGATACATGGATGCAGGTTTAGGGACGCGTTTTCTCTCAGACATCCACTCACAGCTCTGAGACTTCAGACAAACAGGTGTGCGTGTTGGCTTCTTGGTTATTTCATGTAAATAAAGCAAATAAAGCAAAATCCAAAACTGTTCAAGACCCAGCAGCAGTTGGGGTTCAGTTGAGCTCTCTCTCATCTACCGTCAACAAAGTCCACTACAGCCACGACATCTCAGCAGGGTGTAAAAGTCTGCATCGGGACTCCAAAGTAACATACAGATGTGACTAAAAGTGTTGCCAGCATGTGAACGAGAACAGTGACACAGTCCAGATGGGTGCTCGATACCTTATTGATGGCCATCGTCATGAAATGGTCCAGAAGGAAGCGGGATTCTGATAAGTTGCAGGAGCCAATGACGGCAGTTACATCCACAGTGTGTCCTTCCTCCTGCAACCCAAAACAAGACGTTCAGTTTAGTGTCACAGTTCCTGGATACAGTATCATGTTGCCTTTTTACTGGACCCACGTTGTTTGAACAGGTTTGCCTGATTCTTATTTGTTGGTGAATAATATGGAAGCTGATTAGACCCAGATCCAGACCTTCTGTGCAGGTACTTCTAACAGTGATGGATGCCTTTGCTCTGCCAGAATCACCAGTCCAACTGATTAAAATAATTCATGCTTTCATACTTATTTACCCTCAGTTATCACGGGTCAACGTTAGAGAGTGGTATGTTCAGGAAGCAAAAGTGCAGCTGACATCACCTTGGCCTCCTCCATCTGCATGATGTTGGCCTGGCAGTCGGCGATGCTGTCGTTGATGTAATCGATGTTGGCGATCAGAGACTCCAGCTCCTCGTTCAGGGATGACAGGGAGCGGTCTGCATCTGCACCATCCGACGCCATCTTTTCCCTCTTCCTGGACACCCGGTCCCTCCGCCGGGTCAGCTCCTCCCGTTGCTACAGCAACGGAGAGATGAAGGAAAGGAACCTGAACACTCTCATTTGACGATTCGTATTTAATCTTTGACTTACTAGAACTGAGAATCTGTACTAAAATGGACGACAGGCTTCTTTTTTTCACAACTATTACCTTAAGCAGACGGTTCATATCTGTCTCCATGTTGGAGATGGTCAACCTCTGCATGATGATGTCACTAACGCGCCTCTCCAGAGACTGCCATTTAGCCCTGGCCGTCCTGTTAAGGTAGATGCTTCCCATCCGCACTGGAGAGCTCCTGGAGAGGAAGATGTGACGGCGTCAGAGCTCTGAAAGTCCAGATGCTGCAAACAAGGTCAGACGGTGTACCTGGCTCCGTTGGAGGGGCTTGCAGCTGGTAACTGCTGTCTTCCAGGGGTCCCCCTGTGTGGAGGTTCCTGGAGAGGTTCGGGTAAGCTGACCTTCCTGCTCACTTTCCCAGACACGGGCCTCACCTGTCGCCTAAGAGCAGTCACCTGGACATCAGATTAAAGCAGGTTATAAAAGTGCAGACCCACTCCTCGTATTACGTTCTTGAGTCTCTTTTACCTCTTCATTCTTCCTGCGAAGGATCAGCTCTTGTTGTCTCCTCTGAGCCTCCAGCTGTTTCACTTGGTGCTGTGAGAGGAAGATACAAAACGTAAAATAGCAGAATTGTACGTAGCGTAAGTGTGTATTTGTGAGTGTATCAGTCCCCCGTGCCTCTGCTCTGCGCTGGTCCTTCTTCAGAGAGGCGATCTCCCTGTTCCTCCTGCACTCATTTGCTCTGCTCCTCTCCTGCTGCTCCTTCATCTGACGCATCAGTGCCACCTGGTGGACAAACCAGCACACAGCGGGAATTAAAATCAGGGCCACAACGAGTCTGAAAGAGCAGAAGTCTGAGAGTTTTACTTTGGTCTTCTTCATCTCAGTCACATCCAGCTGGAGCTTCTTGAGCTGCTTCTCGTACTGCGACTGGTTCTTCAGCAGGCGGGCATGCTCCTTCTGAGCAGACTGCAGCTTCTGCAGCTCTTTGTTCATTGAACTCAGCTTCTTCTCGTATTCAACTCTGATCCGTTTGGCCTTCTCCTCTGAGCCTGACTCCACTGAGCCTGGAGATCGAGAAAAGCAGAATGAAGTTGTTTTTCTTTTCCTTCTAGCTCAACAGAAACCGCTTAATACCACATCGGGGTCCAAGCAGATTTGCTGCATTTGACCGACGCCGTGGACAATCAAGCAAATTTTAATCTCAAGTTTATTTGGAGCTAACCTCCGCTGAAGATCAGTAACTCAGTCGATCCTGTAGAGGCTCTGAGAGGCCTCAACGCTGTGATGACAGGGCTGAGACCTAGCTTTGTGGGTGTGGCCTTCATCTTGTCATGTAATGATCCAATGTGGATGAAACTCTCATCAGGCATCTAGCATCTACATGACATTCCTCAGTTTTCATCAAATCCAGCTGTAGGGGGCGCTGAAGTTACAAAATATCAATACCTCGTGAACCACTCAGAAATGTGAAGTTCAGTAGTCATGACTGGTTGGCGTCACGTCCTAAAGGCACAGATGGTTCACCTTTCATGATGGCTGCCACTAGCCAATCAAATTTCAGCATTTCCTTGACATAAAAATGACCTAGCTGCTTTTGAAAAACCAAAAATGAAAGTAGAAGGAGCTGTTCACCTGATTCTCATGAAACTGTTCTGTGGATGATGTTGATGAAAAGCTGAGAGAGAGCATTGGTTACTGGTTACCAATAACCAAGCTGGACCTAAAAGTGTTGTGTTTTACACCTAAAGTCTCTTTGACTTGTATCTTCTGATGTTATGATCCACAATTAACCAAACACTTATAATCTGCACATGATTCTTTGGCAATGCCACAAAGTTTGTGAAAGTTTTACCTGCTACAACACACACACACACACACACACACACACACACACACACACACACACACACACACACACACACACACACACACA
>JBAMYA010000016.1:182092-204918 GCA_037176975.1 Arrhamphus sclerolepis
AAAAGGGAACGTGGGGGGGAGAGTCCCCCCCCCCCCCCCCCCCCCCCCCGAAGCGCACCACAGAACAGGCTCCCACCGGAAGTCCAACAACTTGAGAAAAAAGCCCAGTTGACTTCAATAGAAACATAGCATACTTTCTTCATTTTGAGCTGGTTTGAACGTTTGTTTTTTTTTATAATTATGTTTAAACGTGACTGGGGCACTTGTGTGACTGACTTGCATCACCCTGAGAGGTTGGAAGGTGTTATTTTTTTTTATCTTTCCCAAAACCTGAAATCAAACCCAGAAAAGTGTAGACTGTGAATTAAACTTTGTGGATGGCCTCAAACCCAGTTAAACACCTCAAATATCAACAAGCACAGCTCTGTCCGCTCCAAGGTCAGCAAATATATTTAATAACTGTAGTATTATGTTTTACTGCCAACAGATACCAGCTAGTGAACCCAAAATTAAAAATAAAAGTAAAATTAGCCACCATGTTACATTATATAGACCTACTGCTTTTGCTTCTTAATAATTTTAAAAGTGCACAGACACCTACCCAGTTGGCTTCTCGGACCTAGCAACAGTAACTAAGGGTGGCGGGGTTCGCAATAGGTCAATTGCACTTCTCAACCAGAGAGAGGCGCTAAAGAGAACAAATGTTACGTGGTGTCGCTTTAATGGGCGGGTCGATGAATAGAAAATGGCCAACATAATCTTGCCATCATCAGTTATTTTTGGATTTTTTTTGACATGTTAAATAAATGATCCCTTCACTTATTTTAAAAATAACAAACATATCAACTTTTTCACTGTAAAAATATCCCAGCTGTTGTAATAGTTGTAACTGGGTTATTTAAAACCGTGATCCATGAGGGCAAAAATCATTGTAATTAAGGTAAAAATTAATCTATTATTGATACTGATCTGAGGTTAGCTCTTCCAGCCCTAAAAAGCAGAAAACTTTAGTTTTGGAGGACATTTCAGGAGGTAAACGGAGTATCCAATGTGGTTTGACCTCAGGTATGTATGTTTAGGCCCCATCACACATGAATAATTATTCACTTATTACCCAGTTTAAGTTCTTTTAAATGCAGATAACTCAAACTAGGGAAACTGTAGAGTAAACAGTAATCAAATCTTTCTACATGGTTATTCCAGTAAAACTCCATTTATAACGTACACTTAGCATGAATCAAGCCAGCGTACCACCTCACTGTTGTGTAACCCGCAGCTTAAAAAGTTACTGCTGATGAAACAGTCCCAGCAGTTTTCTGTCCACTAATGAGGAGCAGGCCCGTAAAACTCCATGGGAATTATATGGAAATTAATTAGAATAAACTAGAAATTGGGGGGAAGCAATACAGCTTAGCCTTTAACTGAGAAAAGAAATGTACTTGCAATGATTTGATTTAAAAAAAATCCAATTTAATGCTTGGTAAGTTGAATTTCTACCATCACATGTACAGATAATTGAAGCCACACTATTTGAATCTGAGGAGTAACTTCAGATGCTACTGCTAGGAGAGAATGTGTTTAATCTACAACGTTAAAAGTCTTTTTCGTGGGATTGGTGAGCACTGCAAGCATGTTGTTGGGGAAAAAAAAGATTGGCTGGATTGCTGTAAAAATGTTATTGTTCTTCCCCCAGCTGTTTAACGTTTTACCATTTAACATACGTTCATGCTTTCTCTTTCTCAGACAGATGTTGTACTGTTTCTGAGAAAGTCGACTATTCATGGGCAAAAAATTCAAACTGAAGTGAAAATCTGACAAACATGTAATTCCCTAAAGGTCCATTTACACAGCGCCATGTCGGGCTGCGGATCGTGAAAGATCACTGTTGTGAATGTCCTGCGTCCTACAGTAGGAGCGGTAGCCAACAAAGACTGCCTGATATAATTCAGCAGCCTTTTCTACGTTTTATGCTCCACATCACACACAAAGAGACCAGGAACACGGGAACCCATTAGTTATTCTTCGGCATTTTTGGTCTGAGAAACTTTTAGTCTTGAAGTACTTGATTTGATGATTTGTGCTATGGGTTTACTTGGATCTATGTTGTACCATTTCCAAATAAACAAACAAAAAAAGTCACAGAAATGAGGCAGAATGTAAAAGTGACACTTAGCATGAAGGAAGTTGAAAATTAAAAATAAAAAGCCCAAAGTTTTGAATTGAGAGGTTTCAGTTTCTCATCAGACGGAGGAAAATCTGCTCTTGGGTTCATGATTTAACGCTCTTGAGCAACAGACTTATAGTTTTATTTGCGAAAATCTCTAAAATCTCCTGAGGAGAAACTGATCAGCTGCCCCTCCAATCCAAGACAAAATCAGAGCAGGATGTCCACAGATTCAAAATCTCTCTAAAAAAAACAAACGACAACAAAAAATTGTCCACGTGTTGATAATGTTTGCCTGAGAAGCGTAAATGCCACAGCCACATGTGGTGGCAAATAGGCTAAATTTCAGTTGGAAACAACGTTGCCATGGAAACCGTTAACTGCCAGTCAGAGCTCTTGAAGTGAAACCCAGAACTCATCGCCGTGGAAACTGTCAGAGTTCACAGCTGATCAGCAGCTTCTCCATCACGCTCTGTCGTACACACTTTTATTGATTCATCTGAACATGAGAATCTGAGCCGGCAAGTTCTGCACCAATGGCTTGGTTTTGTTTGCCAAGATTCCCCATCATGGAAAGTTGATGGAAATTTATGGAAATCTAAATTCTATATGCGTTTATGTATGTATATATGTGTGTGTGTGTGTGTGTATGTATATATATATATATATATATATATATATGTGCATATATGTATATATACGCATATATGTATATATATATATGTATATATACAAATAAATACACACACACACACACATATATTTATATAGATACACGTGAGTATACGTGGTACACATACGTGTCCCCTAACAGACTAGACAGCCAGTGTCAGCTCGTCCCTGCTCTGCCCTCTGAAGAGGACCTCGTTGTATTTGTTCAGCAAAGCAGAAACCTACAGTTTTGGAGTCAGGCCTGCGTCACTAATCGTTCCAAGAATAGCCCCAGCAGAGTCTGCATCTGAGCCTGCATCAGTCTAACGAGGCCTGAGCTGTTGCATGTGGCTCTGTACACAAACCCAACAAAGGCCTGTTCTGACAAATGAAAAACTGGATTCCTTTTGTCATAAATCTTTCATTAAGATCAATAAAAAGTCAAATCTGTAACCTGCAATAGTAGAATACTGGTTTGGAAATGTGAGTGGCTCGCTCTCAAAACCTCCAAATCACCACGATCTACCGCAATGAAGAGAAACAGCCCTCCAAAAGCAGAGTAAAGTGCTATAAAAATCACAAACAAAATAATCATCTACATTGATCTGGATTCATCAGTTCTGTTGGTTTCAGTAGTCCCGAAGATCGCAGGAAGTACGCTAAAACGGAGCATTAAAAACCTTCATCTGAATCTTCAGTCAGTGCGACTTACAGGAGAAACTGGGAAACATGTGAATGGCTTCATTCTCTCCTCCACCTCTCACAGTAAAGAAGAGAAGAGGAGGGAGGAGAGATGGAGAGCTCAGACCAGCCGTCTCTGGGAAGAGATGCTCAGAGGAAAAAGAAAGGACCCCTGCTAGAGCTTTCCTTTCATTCCCTCCTCCTCTCCCGCACCCACTCATTCCCTCCTCTTTCTTCCACCAGCCCCCGCCCCCCCTCTGGGCCTCTTCGCCTCCCCTCCCTCTCACTCCACGGGGGCTTTGAGGACAGAGTCGTCTCCCAGGATCTTGCAGAGCTCGTCAAGGCGATTCTGCATCTCGGGAATGCCGGCCAGCTGCGCCTCCAGCCGCTGCTTCTCCTCGGTGAGCGTGAGGCGCGTCGCCGAGTCCAGCTGCTCGAAGCGCCAGCCTCCCTCCCCATCAAACTGCAGCAGGTGGGTGTGGTACTTCCTGCAGATGGACAGGAGAGGATTTGAAGTTGACTTTACTTCACGGGTCAGTTTTGTCTTCACTGCACCTCTGAGGAGACACTCAACGCTTGGGGGAAATGCTCCCTCCCTGATTGAAATGAAGTTTTTCCACAGAGTGACGCGTCTTACCACAGGGACGGCCGGTGCGTGATGGAGAGCAGGGAGATGCCCGCATCCTTGGCAGCCTGGAAAATCTTTCCCTCCACGTCAATGCTCACGGCGCTGGTGCACTCGTCCAACAGGGCGTATTTGGGCCTGACACGCAAAGTGGAAGTGACTTTATTTACTGCTAAGCAACCAGTGATGAGACTGCTTTTAAATGCATTTACGGCAATAAAAATGATGGAAATGTTAGCTGAGATGAGTTTATGAGATTAAAAGTGACAAGCATGAGTTTGCTTCCAGAAGGGATGGTTTGAACGGCTAAAAAGGACTGATTGTTCTAAAGCTGGCAGTTCCAGAGGACAGAAAGCTAACAAATAGAAAAGAAACTGAATGTGTTCAGATGATTCAGTTCTGGAATCACAAACTGAAGATAAACTATATTAAGATCAAAGGACACTGGCAAACCCAAGAAAATAAGACTACAAATGACTGACGTGCATTCATTTAGTCCAACTGATGCTACTTTTCAGGCTTTATAATTTTATGTTGCTAGGTGATTAATATGTTTATTATTTAAAATAACGTGATCATTGAAGCTGTCACCCTCTGAGACGCCCCGCCTCAGCTCCTTTAAATTCTCTTTATTTTTTCTCTGACTCGACTCATCCTGAAAACAACGGTCTAAGGTACAGTATGCATGAGCCGCCTTGTAAATGTTGATTACGGTTAGCACAGGTGCGCCATATGTCGAGCGTGAGAAGGTGAGACGTGGTAGGAGACAAAGCTCCTCCTCCTTACTTGTGGTAGAACATGCGAGCCATGCCCATTCTTTGCTTTTCACCTCCAGACAGCACATCCTTCCAGTCCAGCTCAGCATCCCAGCCTGAAAACAAGACACATAATTTCCCTTTAAGTCACATTCTTTGCCCCTTTCAGAGGTTAACGTGGCTGAGCGAAGTCCAGGACAGAGCCGGCCCGCCAGAACAGGGGTACCACTGTTCCAGCAGACCACTGCATAAAGGACAGCAGAAGCTGCCAAAGTCGGTCCTGCGAACTACAGCGCTGCATAAAAAGAACCAAGGCTGCTGCCTAGTGGTTGGCGGTGTAATTACAGAGCGACACAAACATTAATGCAGAAGTTCAAACGCCAGCAGAGGCCGTGTGTAGCTGCTACGCAGTAGCATAAAGCGGCTGCAGGGTTCATGCTTGGACGCAGAAGCTTTAATCACAAGTCCCTTCACTATTCTCAGTTGTTGGCTGATGAAGCTGATTATTACAAAATGGCCCAATTTCCTCACTAAAGTCAGACCAGACTTAACGAGTCTCAGAATATGAACACAGGAATGAGCCCAGGAGGAGAGAAGAATGCAGAAATAACAGAGAATTTGGCATCTTCAGCCACTGAACAGCAGATATACAGCAGTTGAGCTGCGTCCACGTCCACGCCTGATAATCTATAACTGCTTCCACATGAGTTCATTTGTGTGAACCCAAGACATTTCCCAACATTTTCACAGTCAAGCCATTCATACAGTTAACCCTCTTGAAGCATTAACACTCGTACAGTAGTTTTTTTTTTTTTAAACAATGGTCCTGCTTGTCCACCAGCGAGTGGAGAGCAGCTGCCAGTCTGTCACACTCAAGATTAAACAGAACAAAACAAAACCTCATCTGATCTCTGACACACACACACACGCGCACACACCACATCTGCAGCCATCATTTTAAGGGAGTCTATCTTAACAGGGTTTTTTTTGTTTGTTTTTATACCAAAAATGACTTTTCCAGGATGTTTTGGCACTGTTCCATGACCATATAGTCCCAAAACTTTAAGACCAAATTTCGATGTCAAGGTTTATCATTTTTGTGACATTATGTCGTTTGACACAAAGTAAGTATTTATGCATTTATTGAGCACTCACATCAGTACAATACTAAGAAGAATGAAACATATTGGAAGCTCTTGACTTTCCCAACGTGCACATTATATTTAAGTGAAGCCACTGACTGTTAAATACACATTTCTCTGACATTTTGCAAACATTGTTGGACTGACAGCTTCAATAATTCAACAATCAATCTGAATAAAAAGTATCCAAATAAAACAGAAAAGCAACACATTCAGCATGACACTCAATAATTTTGACGTTACATGAAGGATAATATATTGCCATTAATAAACGCATCTGAGTCAACTTATTTGCTGCACGCTCGACTTTGACGTGACACCTGCAGGAGTCAAACCTGCTGGTGTTTTCAAGTTAAAATTTGGAAAAGAGCAGATTATAAATATATGATTATAAACATATAAAACACTGATCAAACTTTGGCCTGATGCTATGGGTGTGTATTGGCAATACGATATGTATCCCAATACATGTTTCACGATACGATATCTGAAATGCCCCCACCTATCAGGGCAGTGAGCCATATTGCAACATCTACTGGAGTGGAGTTTTTTTTTTTTTTTTTGTTTTGGCTGATGTTCCCAACTATTTAAACCATGTTTTTTAAAATTTTATTAACCCTTCAAAGTCTATTAATAACAGCCCGTCTGGTCCTTTTTCTCCCACTTTTTTTTCATATCCATAAATGTCTCAAAACATTCTTTTGTGAATTCTATTGCTCATTTTTTCAAGATAAGTTAAACTTTCAAATTCTATTAAGAAACTGTTATTTTTACATGTTATAGATGCATTAAGTTGTGTGAAATAACAAAAAGAAAAAATACATCTATTTGAGTTTTCAGGAACGTATAAACACCGTAGGAGGTGAACGGGTCCAAATAATTTCCTCAACTATGTACAGTACTAATGATGCTGTTTATAAAACAACTATTTTATGTATTTTATAATGAATGCCACTTGGCTGTATATTAAGAGGTAACTGGGCCCTGAGAACTGTTTCAGTTCAAAATTCTCTGAAGTATTTACAGTTTCTTTCATTCTCAACTGAGTTCTCTGTCTTTATGAACTCAGGCTAAAGGCTCTAAATAGATTAACTTTGCAAAAACAGGTGAAAAATGGGAAGGAAAAAAAAATGCCGCAAAACAACAGTCAAAACTTCCAGAAAACAAAAAACAATTATTTAGAACCATGAAAATACTATAATCAAAGAAGACACTACTAAACACCGCTAAACACTCACTATTTGCTCTCTCTCATCTGCTGTTTCTCCCGCTGAACCTCTTTCTCACCCTGCTGAACAACTCAACACAGCGCGAGCGCTGCTGTTGCTACCGTAACGTACCGTATATCAGTGCAGCTGGACTTCTCAGCTTTCAATATTTTTCTTTTGAATTATATTACAACGGTTGAAGCGTTACAGTAATTCTAAGAATGCATGTTATTTTCTGTCACTGGTGACAGCATCAGTTTTTAAAGGATAACAATCAATATTTGGAGTCAGAAATCGATGTAGCATATCGTGAAAATAAGAAAATGTGGAAACTCAACTCAGGGACATATTGTTACGTACATCGACGTTCATACAAAATGGTGTTGTGTAGTACGAGGAAAAGAGGCTTCAAAATCACTCTTCAGCAGCCTATGGATGTCATGGTGGGTTTGTCCAGTTCTTCCTTTACAGTCTATGGTGCTGCATCATGACCACTGGAACCAGTTCCCACAGAAAAGCAAATGTGAGGCTTTTTGGTACATCACATGACCTGTAGATGTAACAGAGGTATCTGCGTAGCAGATTTTCCTCTTTTGAAATGCCACATAAAAGCCCCCTCACGCAAGAATTAAAAGCTAGAAGAGTTTTTGCTGAACTGATTTCAAAGGTGATGGAAACACCTCCTTCTCCTCCACAATGAAAGGAACCAGAGAGGTGCTCAGGATCTGGTCAGGGTACCTGCTCCATGTCTGATGTGGAGGTTTTTTAGACGTGGAGGCCTCGGGGCAGACCTCATCACATCTGTGGGTGGCTGGTCTGGGAACGCTTCAGAACCACACGAGAGAGAAGTCTGGGGATTCCTGCTGACACTGTTGATCCCAGGCAAGATGGAAGGATATCTAAATGATGGCAATTTCCTTCACAGCTACGTCATCGTGTTTTAAAGCAAGCTGTCGACACCACATATACCTTCTCCTGATTTCCAACCCCAAATCTCCTGGTTTCGTGTTTACATGGAGAAACTGGGATAAAAGATATTGACTGGCTGCTTTTAAACTGGTTTTAACACCTACCTCCTTCTCTGGTGACAATGTGATTAAGGTGGACTATGCTCAAGATGTCCTGCAGGTCCTTGTCACTCATCCCTCTTTCAGCCATGTCCTCCACAGAGTCCGGGTAGATCACCTGGTCTCGCAGCGTACCCATCGACATGTACGGCCTGGAGGAACACACACAGACAGGCTTTATCTTGCGTCCCCTTCTTATGTCCTACTCTTGTTTGGTGCATGAAAGCAGAAGATGACAAAGAAGATGGATCTGCACAAAGGAGTACATCTTTTACACACTTAAGCAAAAAATACTGGAAGAAAGAGACCCATTTTGTCTCAGCTGGATTGTGTTACAGCGACCAGGTGGCCATCTCATCCTGCGTATAAAATATTCACTGCTCTGCAGGAGAGAGTCAGCTGAGTCTGCTCCTCTGAGCCGCTCTGGGGATGGTGACATTTTAAGGTTTATGGTTCAGTTTTTGGAGGATTCCTCGCTCATCCTGCCTGCCTGCCTTGAAACAAGAATCAGTGACTCTTTTCCTTGGATAACTGTGACTAGTGCCAGTTATTTTAATAACTAAAAGTTTGAAAAACAGATCTAAATAACCTTAAACAACAAAAGTCACATTTGCTACCTTCAAAAGTTTTGAACCATTTTCAAGGTTCATGAAATCTTAAGACTAGATTTCAAAATCAGATGGAAGGAAAATATGCCAGTAAAGCTGTGACAGGATTTCAACTGCACTAAATGTTTCTGTTCAGTTACAGGTTTGGACTGTGGACAGGACAGTTCAGGACCCAGACTCCTACTACAAATATATACGCAGTTAGCGTGGGTATCTGGTTTGTTTCCAGCCTTGATTCTCAGAATAGTTTGATACAGTGCCTTTATTAATGATAAAATATACTTTTCCAGTCTTTAATTAGCCTGACCAGTGACAACCATTTCCTCTTAAAAGCTGAAAAACTGGGAAATGCTTTGTGAAATGGGTCTGGTACTCATTTCTGTCATTATTGAACGTACTTTTCAGATCTCAACACTGGAATGGTGGTAGTGGTCTTTTTGAATTGACTTGAACTGTAGCTCCCTATGAAGGAAGTCGTGCACTCATGAGACCAATGTAGAAGTACCATGGATACGACAAAAACAGCTGGAAACTGCCATCTGATGTCCACTTAGAAGTGACTGTAATTCAAAGTATTTCAACCCATCTGGATGGTAAATATTTCACCATTTGGAGGTCAAGTTTCTCTGTCAGCAACACATTCAGGTCTTGTTACAGTGGGTTAGATTACTGCTATTACTATGTGCTATAATGCTCAAACCCTGCACTTGTTTCAATACGCTCCGCTGCAGCAGTGTATGCAGTGTGTGTGCGTGTGTGTGTTATACCTCTGTGGGATGTAAAACATGTGCTGTGGAGAAGGTTTGTGGAGTCGGCCGCCGTAGACGGGCCACAGTCCGCTGAGGATCCTGAACAGAGAGCTTTTCCCACAGCCATTAGGCCCTGTGATCAATAGGTGCATGCCCTCGTCCACCTGAGAGGGAGACGCAGTTCATTAAACACCCTGAAGACAAAGCGCACATCAATTCATGCATCATTTCAAGCTGCATTTTAATTGGCCAGAAAGTACAGGGAGTAGTAGGCGATCATGTGACAGCCGTCGTCAAACCGTTCACATTTCAGGGTGCAGGACAACTAAATTGGATGAAACACAAAATATATCCCAATGGTTCCTTCCAACAGAGACCTTTCTCTGCAAAAGAACACAGTCCTGTGGTGCCATAAGGTGCTGACCTTTATGCTTGAGGACAACTTTCACATCTAAAGACTTTTAAGGCTAGCCATTTTGCAAAGATTGTGGATCTTGCAGGGATCCCTTTTTTTTTTTTTGACATATACTATTTTTTTGATATACTAGTATTCATCCCCATGGGGAAATTCTTTCTCTGCATTTAACCCATCTGGGCTACTAGACCCAGAGAGGTGGATGTGGTGAAGCACTTGTTCATGCCCTTCCCCCCACCCACATCATTGGTACTGGCCGGGGATTGAGCTGGCGACCCTCTGGTTGCCAGTCCAGGTCACTAGCTGGTACGCCACAGAACCCCCATTTATACAACTACAAGCAACTAGTAATGCTTGCATAGGTTGCTGATGCCGTGATGGACCAGCGACATCCCCAGCGAGGACAGCCACCTGTCTCCCAAGGACATCTGGGACAGGCTCCAGCTTCAAGAAGCGGGTGTAGATGATAGATGGATGGTTGCTGTTCATACAAAATGGTGTTGTGTAGTATGAGGAAAAGAGGCTTCAAAATCACTCTTTAGCAGCCTATGGATGTCATGGTGGGTTTGTCCAGTTCTTCCTTTACAGTCTATGGTGCTGCATCATGACCACTGGAACCAGTTCCCACAGAAAAGCAAATGTGAGGCATTTTGGTACATCACGAGACCTGTAGATGTAACAGAGGTATCTGCGTAGCAGATTTTCCTCTTTTGAAATGCCACATCTATAACATGTACCATGGAATGACTAAACACGCGCAAAAAGATTGTTGACGCTCTTCTGTGACACCACAGTAGTGATCTCGATTTGAAAAAATAATAGAATAGAAATGTAAGTGTTGCTAAAAGTTTAGGACAACTCCAGTGCTACTTGTGGAAGAAGCTAGTATTAAACTGACGTTGACATCAATTATGTTTTAGAAACTATTCGAAGTGGATTTTAAGAGCTTACAAATCACAAATCACTTCCTCCTCCAGATCTTTCGTCAACATACAACCCTGTTTGCTCAGTGTCTTGGCTGTTGACTAGAAGAGGGCTGAGCTTTGAAACTGAGGCCCTGAGGCTGTAAAATACCCTGCCAGGAGAAATAAAGCGGGCTGATTCATTTACTTCTTTTCACTGCGAGCTTAAAACATTCCTTCTCTCAACAACTCTCCTGATTTCATCTGCTATCTTGTTTGTTGCTTTTAATTTGCACTTTTATCCTCAACTTCACAGTAGTTTCTGCAGTCTTTGCTTTTTGTGTTAAGCTTTGTTTTGACATTAAAAAAAAAAAATTGATATATAAATAAAGTGATGTTCAGTTCTCTTTTTCATATGATGTCACATTTTTGTGGGGGGTAAGGAAAACATGAAAAACAATCAACAGCTTTTCTGTCATCTTCCAGCTCAACATCAGCAGTGTATTCATGTCAACTACACCACCAAACACTAGATGGCAGTATGAGGTTTGTTTCTGCAGGGCTGTAGCTTCATGTGCTGCGCTTCTTTTTGTTCACATTCTCTATGTAGCTCAGACATAGAAACGGGACAAAAGATGCAGATCTTATACCAGCTGACAAATGTTGCACAATAATAACTTTTACGAATGTTTATTGCAGTGAACTGTCTCTATCTGGCTAAAAAGGGACAAGAAATAAAATACAATCGAGTGAACCAATCACATTTGTTGCAGTCGGCATCAATCTGACACGTACTTGCATTTCTGGGTCTCTACATGTCACTTAGGTGATAAAATGATCACAGTTTCAGGCAAAAAGGGGGCATATTATATGGGAAATAAAATCTAGGTTTGAATGTATGTTAACCTATGATACCAATTATTATTACTTTACATTCTGAACAAATCTGTCCAAACGGCCTTAACGGAAGTGTTCCTACTGAAACAACATCTGAAACAAGTGCTGCCAGAGCACGAGATGGTTCTATCTTTCATCTTTGCTCCTGTCTCACATACGGCTTTCACACTGGCAGGACTCTGTGCTAGTTCCGGTTCCCAAAAACAAATTTGAACTGGCCAGCGCATTCAGACCAAATAAAATAACATCTTTGGAACCTGAAAAGTTTGTGCACAGAGAACCAAGAAAAACTGGTTCGCGAACCGTGACATCACCGGTGGGCGTGTACCACAACGTGTGTAAAAAAAAGAAAGAAGTGGTCCGCAGAGGAAACCAAATGTTTGGTGGCCAACTGGGCATCATGTGACTTCCAACCAAAGCTGGAAACAAACAGAAGGAAAAGCAGCTCTATGCTGCACTGGTGGAGGAGACGACCAAGACGGTTCACCTGCACGCCTGATCAGATTATTGATAAACTGCTGGATGAGTTGATCCAGGCCCGTCAAAAGAACTGTTGGACAGCGTGATGGTCAGAGACCGGCAAACCAGGTGACAGAGGCGCAGTTGTGTTTGTTTACTGTTGCCGTAGTAACGCAGAGTAATGCAATCCCACTTTGGTTTCTCCTTCTAAACTGGTGTGAACACGGTCTGGTTTGCCAGCAAGCACCACGGTTCTCAGACTCCAGAACAGAACCATGTCTGTCTGAAAGCCTTAACTGTGAGATCTACCTCCACCGTTTTTGAGCAACGATGGACCATTTTTACCCCAATTATCCATCTTTTCTCTGAATCAGTTGACCTTGGACTCATGCTGGAAAAGATAAACGGAGCTATAATTACATGGCTGAACAGGGAGCTTTTGTACCATCTCTTTGAGGTCTTTCCACCACCATGCTACAGACATTTCATTAAAACCTCAGGAAATGGTCTGCTCTTCAAAGAAATGGCATAATAAATCACCTATAAACTGGGTGATGCCTTTGAAAAATCCAGGCTTGTGTCAAATTAGCAGCAAAAAAAATGTTAACTCAGTTATCCAGATACAGAGCAGCGTTGGGATCTTTAAAGCGTCAGTCTCCTTTATGTTTCAGAGCAAAACACATGTGCTAACTGCAGGATGCAGATATTGCTGATTTATAGTTATATTATTTATATTAGAACAGTAGACACATGCAGCTGAATTCAAGCGCTCGTTAGGACTGATGTGTGATTTTTAGGCGCCACAAAAGCCTTTTCATCTTATTACCAATGCCAGCATCCTGAGGGAAGAGATGCATTAACACCATCTTTCCTAATGAGACTACGGGGGATTCACTGTAAATGATAATAAACGCCACGCCGACTGAAAATCCTCAGGGACTTTGGGTCGAGAGAACAGCTGAAACTCTGGGCCCTTTCAGGTCAAGTGGAAGTAAAAACTGGTGCAACAGAGTTTATTGTAGCAAAACCGCAGAGTACAGAGAAGCTCACCTTTAAGTTCAAACATGACACAACAACGTCTCCGCTGGGTGTGATGATTGGGACATTTTCACACATGATGCCTCTGTCAACATCAATCACTTCACCTGCAGAAGATAAAAGCAAGGAAAGAAAGGAAGATTAAGCAACAAAAAGGGACAAAGTTATTATGGCATTGTTCATTTAAATTTATTTTCATGTTTTATTTCATAGTTTAGCAGCACTGTGAATTATGAAAGTCATTCTAGGGTCAAATGAGTGTTTGCACAAGATATTTCCACTGTGAAGTTAATGAAACTGTGGTCTGCAGTTGGTGGTTTTACCTCCATGTAAGTAATTCATAGGAAGAATCTGGAAACCTTTCAGATGTTCCAGAAAATAAAATGCAGATTGGACCCTTTAAATCCACTAAAGGCAGAGTAAGGACTTCTGAATTATGTCACATCTGTTGATATTTAAAACAATCTCTCTATGAAGCTTCTGCCCCATGAGCACCAAAGCGCCAACTCCCCGCCCCCAACTCAGTGATTGGCTGGAGCAATGATCGTTAGGGTTCGGGGGCCTGACTGCTCCCACTCTGCTCCCAGTTTTACAGAGCCAGGCCTGTGAATGCAGCCCCCCACCCCCCCTTTACAGTATATTCATGAGATGGGCAGGTGGTGGATGGTGAGGAAATTTTCACTAAATAGGACAAAAAGTGTTCTGGGTTCGACATCAGATAGAATCCCGTACCCCTACCTTTAACTGGTTACATGTAATAACACAAATATAATATTAAACATAAAAAAAAACCCACATATGTTTCAATCTCTGTTTCACACTAAAATTGAGCAGAGTTCAGGTTTTTGTGAAAGTTTAAAGAAAAACCCATATCTGATGAATGATGACAAACGTAAAACAGTAAGAAAACGTGTATCTGCAGAGAATAAACAAGTGGTAAAGAATTTTTAAAAAGTCTTGAGCTGACTGGTTGAAACAAACAAATCTTGAGTTCTAATTCAAGTTCACAGCAGCGTTTTGTACAATCTGAAGATGATTTATATTTAACTAATTTTATTTCTTTAGCTTAAATCAATATGGGAAGATACATAAGTGCAGACAAACATTTCCAACTCAGGCTTCAACACCAAACTTCTTATTCTGGAAATGTTCCTCAAGCAGAAAAGGAATTTTGGAGCTGCTGTTCAACATCTAAACTGCTCAGACCTGAACTAAAAATGACCTAAAAAGTCAGTTTGTTACCTGACTTGTGGACTCCCATTGTCTGCACTTAATTGGGGTTATTTATCCATTAACCATTTCTTAATGTCTGGCAAGAAATATATTAAGCCCAGAAATGTATGAAACTCCGAGTCTTTAAAGTACAGCTCAATACTGCCATTTCTAGTAAAGACATAAAAGGTCCCTGTCAAAGAAAACTTTGAAGGAAATGTATCATTCTAATCCAGAATAAATTAAAGGAAAGGACAAATAACCACCTCCTGATAATACAAGGATGTGTTATCTACAGTATTTGCTTGAAATGAGGTAATGGAAACATGTCTCATTTACATTTTTATTTCAAAAGTTTGTTTTTTCAAATTCACCAACACGACTTGAAACATCGTCAGGTTGGCACCTATGGAGTGAATATTCTTTGAAAGTGTTTTATAAAGGCAGACATGTTGTGTGTAGACATTAAAACAGGCCTACCCTTTATTTCCAGTGGTCCATCTATGTGCATCCCAGGCTTGGTCTTCTTTTTTGTTGCTATGGTAGCGGACAGAGACGAGCGCTTGTAAACCCCCTTCTGGACGTCCTCGAACACTACGAACATGCTGTGGACCCTCGCAGTGTAACCTGCCAGCTCAGTGGCCTGTCAACAAACACACGGGGGTCAGAGTTCAATCTGTCCTACGAGTCGGTAAAAAGGATGACATGGGCCAGCGTGCATTAGACTGTGGACAGGTCACCGTCAGGGACAAGTGCTGATAACAACAGCAACAGTCTGTCAGTGAGTGACTCAGTGTGGACTGCAGGGAGTGTGGACACCGTTGGCACAGGGAGACCTTTATTCTATTCTATTCTATTATCTGTCATTAGAGTTCATTTATATATTTTATATTATATCTATAGTTAATTTTTTTTAAATCTATTTTTATTTATTTATTAATACCCTAAACTTGGCACATACCTGTTGATTTATTTATTTAATTGCTTACCTGTGACTTTTATGTATTTTAATTCCAAACTATAAATATATATATATATAAACCTATAATAAACCTAATTCTATATGGATTTGCTTTTTTATTGCAAAGACTTAAGTACACAGACAAACATGTTGTTTTTTTTTTCTTAATATATTTAAGGGGACATCAACGGTCTACATCTGGCTTCCTATTCTGACTCCAGTCCAGGAAGTGCAGAAAACTGCAGTTCCTGGACTGGCCACTGGGGCTGCAAAAGTGAATCAATCTCCATTGATCCACATGTTAAAATTGTTCATCTTTGCAACAGAAATAACACATTTACAGCCTGGTTCAGAAGCAGCTTTGGTCTCCATAGCAACAAACACAATTTAGCAAATAAAACTGCTTTATAAAGGAAAATGGAGCCCTATGTTTGTGCAGGCAACTACATGATGTTGCTTTGGCTTTTAGCTTTTAGCAATGCAGCCTTCAGCGACACAATGCAGCCTGTTGACACAGCTTGATTATATCTAACAACACACACACTTTCTGAGAATTCACAGACACCGTGTGTGGCAGCAGAGATGTGGTGGCCTCATGTTCTTTCATCCAGTCACATCTCTGCTCACAAACTGGATGGCCAGTTGGCTGTCAAAGTTCACGAGCAAAGTAACATACAGTTCTGAGCAGAAGTTCACTTTCTCTGAACTCAAACATGTCATGCTAATACTGCGCTTTAAGTTAACTCCTAAATTAGTTAATAGTTTGTTGGGTAGAAGTAATGTGCAAAAGACCGTAGTTGCTGAGTTTAATGTAGTTGTTTTCCTTTAAACACAGCCTGAACAGAATATTCAGCTTTTATTTAAAGTCATAACCAAGAAACGCATCATTATCATCAAACAAACTGTCAAGTATTTTCATAATATATTGTTGTTTTGTTGTTTCAGATGTTGTTTCATAATATACTGTTGTATTGCGATGTATATTATTATTGATTATTGATTGTCCAGCCCTACTGTACATATGATGTATGTACTGAACAGAGCTGATCCACTTCTGATAATAGAGATGGAAATATGTAAAGATCCTGTCAAAAATGAGCTTATCATAACTGTGATTATTTATATTAATGCAACAGCTGATGCCATTTCATTTAAGGGCACAAAAGTGGAAAAAAGCAGCTAAATGTACCGGGCCATCTATAGCACCAATATCAGCAACCGTTACTGGCCGAAACCTGTCAAAGCTACTCAGATCAAAAAACAAACAAACAAACAAACAAAGAAAAACAACTACGCCCACTTCCAATCATTAATTAATCAACTGGTGCATGTCTGCTAATAATGTTTGTGCATAACAGAGAGAACTGATCCAGGAATCGTTTTAGTGAAGAAATGAGATTTCCTGAGACGTCCCCAGTGAACCATCTTTGGGTCAATCCCATGAGAGCTGTCTAACAAAGCCTTTTTATGTTGGCACAAAGAAGTTAACTCTCATCACTAATGGCATTTTAAAAGCCCTTGAACTTAGCAAGTCTAAAGATACTTTGGGACAGCAATGGATTCTTTTTAAATCTGTATGTATAATTTTCAACCTGTGTTAGTTTAAGAAGAATAATAAGAATTACAAACTGTGATTAAAGTTCCTGTTCTCCACTAATAGACAGGATCAAATAATTTTACATGACTGTCCAGTTTATGGTATCTCTTATTGCAGACTAGAAAATATATATTTATATGACATACAGTATAATCGAGTGAAAATGAGCCAAGAATCACACAGGTATTAACGGCACAAAAGAGACGTGTAATCTAAGCTTCTCATTTCACATGATGAGTGCATTGGTAGACGACAAATCAGGCAGAAACATCCACTCCTGCTGGTGTAGACTGCATTCAAATGAATACCATGAGAGGCAAAAAGAGAGGGAAAGTGGGAGGAGGCCTGAAAGATCAACAGATGGTGGATTATTCACAGGAGGGCTAAGCCAAAGAGAAGGAGCTCTGGATGCACACACACACACACACACACACACACACACACACACGCACACACACACAAACCAATGACATGAAAACAGCAGTAGAGTCCATCCTGATGGTTATCATTGCTTGACTCTGTTTCTAATCTGTAAAAGACAGTAAATGGTTCATGCTGATATGGGCTGCACCACTTTTCACTTTCACAATTATTTCATAAACTAAGTTTGTATCAGGTTCTTCAACATTCACTGATAAAGCGACAGTGAGATTCATAGATTGTGTTGGGTCTATTTTGGGGTGGGGGGTTCCTGAAAAGTCCCTAAGAACCCCCACCGCACCCCACCCCATAATTATACATGATTTCTTTTTTACATGTATATTTATCTTAAAAGTGAGTGCAGACATGCACTTAACATAAAACAGCAAGAAAATGAGTAATAGGATTACAAGTCATTACTTAAATAAAACGATTGTTCTGTTTAGTGGCCTGACGGAGCCCTGAGAACCACATTGGGTTTGGGGGGGGGGTGTTTTTACATAAATAATTTTCAGCACATTCCCATCCACACTCGTATAGGCTAAGCCCCGCCCCCTATCCTTCACTCCTAGTGATGTCCCTGGTAAGAGACACAATGAAACACAATGATACATACTCCAGAAGAACAGAGAAGTTTGTTCTTGCTCTTGAGGTGGCAAGAACAAGAAGAAAGTTTGTTCTGACCCAGAACATTTCATACTTCAGAACAGAACTCACAGAAAGACCCTCCCACTTCAGCACACGTACTGTTAAATGTTAGAATATCAAACCTACAACAAGCCACATTTTTTGCCATAACGATAACATTTTGAATATTTCTTTAGGTTAAATGGAAAGAAATGTAAATTTAAACATTTAAGCCATATATACTTTCAGGTAATAGTCTCCAATAACGCCAGAAAAAGTCACTAAAATTAGTCACTAGTCACTTTTGACAAAAAAAAGTCACCAAGAGGATTTGGAAAGTTGCCAGATTTAGCTAAAAAGTTGCTATGTTGGCAACACTGACCTCACTTCCACGTTTCTGTATTAACCACGCCCACTCCATATTTCTGACCAATCGCACAACAGCTATCTGATATAACATGAGAAAAAAGTTCTGCTCAGATGATGTGTTGAGAACAAGCTGCGAGAACTCCCAAACCTGGGAGTTGGTCTCGACAACAAGAACAAATTTCTCTGTTCTTGTCGAGCATGCATCAGCCTAAAGGCTAAGAGACAGGTATTCGTTGTAGACACAGTTGGAACATGAAGGACAAAAATAAGTATGCAAGATGAGTAAGAACTGTGGTGTTTGGAGGCGTGAGCTGGACACCCTTCCTCAGGAATGTGCTCCATCCCTATAAAAGCTGCACAGTCCTGCATCACTTTGCATGCAGGGACTTGCTGCTGTAAATGTTCGCACCGTCGAACACACACTCCTAACAGAGCTGCATGGAGACTCAAACTCGTGCCATATCTGAAAGTGCTTCTCAGACAAAAAAAGGACATCACAGACATTATAAGCACTTGTGACTGGCTCAGGTTCGGTACATCTTACAGATGCTCGTTACATGAAGCTACATGTACACATTTGTACGTGTCTGAAGTGGAAAATGAGACAATTATGAGGTGACACAGTTAAGGAAGCTGATAAAAACCCACGAGCACTGGTTTCAGTTCCTCTCCATCACTAAAGCTTTTTTCGTATGAAAGGTTATTCACATACAGAAAGGCGCCTAACAAACCAGACCTTTGGTCTTATTGTACTTATTTTACAAAGGAACTCTGACGGAGGCCAAAAAATATACATGCCAGAGCACAGTGTGGCACGTAGGCCTGCACAAACAAGCTGCACTGTGATACAACTTCGCTGCTGCAAAATCCTCTTATGGACCTCAGAATGCTGCCACACAGAGTGAATGCACGAATGGATCTTGCTTTTTCTGGATTAAAATGCAATGAGAGATCAGGGATTTGGCCCCTCGGTGAACAAGGCCTTTCATTCATTCATTTGTTTCTTTGCTTTTTCAAGCTGGAGTTCCCATGCAGCCAACACCGCAGAGATGTCTTCACATCAGTCATTGAGAGTGAGCAGGGATCATCTCAGACATCCATGTGTCAACACTTTCTGCTGTGTTGACCCAAAGTTAAAAAAAAACAAAACCCTGATTTATTTCTGTAGAAAACATTACATTGCAATAATGTGTTCATTGTCTTGAAAACTGGCCAATGTTCTAACAATGCTCGAGTAGTAACTGTACAAAAAGGCACTGGAAAACATTTCAAAGTTCTTATTTTTTTACGATTCAGAAGTGACGCATAAATTTGAAAAGATTATTGATGAACATATATTTTCTGCATGATAACAGTTTTTGCTAGATCTTACAGCTTTTGGAATTTCAGTGTTTTATGTTGTTTAGAAACCACCAAGATTTAGGGCACAACTGACCCCTACAGTCTGGTTCGTTTGGGTCAGGGTCAGTTTGTAGAGGAAGAACTGGACAAACCCATTGTGACATCACCCATGCATTTTTAAGAGTGCTTCTCAGGAATCTTTTTTCCTTCATACCACACAGTCCCATGTTGCAAAATGTCCTAATTTCAAATGTCGCCACTGACATGACATCCAAAAATGAGGAGCTCCACTGGGAACAGCTACTGGTCAGTTTTCTGCTCATGAGGTTAGGTGAGGCAAGCCTACAAGAGAAGCCTATGGGTTGAGCTTCTTCTTCTTTCAGTTTTGAAAGCACTCATTTCATTGTTATTTTTGATTTCCTGTCATTCAATTTGGGAGGTCCTGAAAGCATCTGAGGGAATCATGATATGTTCTCTGAAGCAAACCTCTTCCAACCACCACTCAGTTCTGATCCCTCCATCTGGAACTCACTACCCAAAGACCTGCCACACTGTAACTCTTCTAAACTTCCTTTTAGTCCTGAAAAACATTTGAGTCTGACATTTTATTTGATGTTTGTATTTTTATTTTTAGAACTATTTATATGTTATTGGTCTTCTTTCTTAACACTGTAAAACATATTTTCAAAAGCGCTCTATAAATAAAATGTATTATTTACGTGATGACAGCTAGCCATTGGCTACGCTGGCTGCCAATCAAAAGACCATGCCTCTAATTTTACATAAACCTGTTGCTTTCTCTAATTTTTCCTCAGATAGTTCTAAAAAATTCTCACCTCTGTACGGTTGTCATGGATGTAAAATCTAATAATCAAGACCAAAAACATTTTTTGATCTAGACTATAAATATGTTTATTCCTGTTGCGAAGTTAGACATTTTAACACGGAGGTCAGTGGACACTGATCCCCTATTGGAGCCAGCCCCCTATTGGTCAGTCAAGAAACTGCAATTTTCCTTATTTCTGGGCTGGATTTAACGCAGAAGTAACAATGCTGGCACTTGTGTCTGCTGCTGTTGGAAGAGGTGTGCTTGGGCACGGCGTGGGTGAACACGGATGCAGAAGATGGTGTTTATAACGTTAGCGTGACGTGTAGCTGCGACAGTCGCAGGGATCGACACAGACGCTCTCCTGCCTCCCTGGGGTCGGTGAACTCGGAGTCTGGGAAGGTGGCATGACTGACGCGCATGCTCGGCTCGACAAGTGAAAAATAAATGGGCCGAAACTTTGGATTGTGCCGACCAATCAGATGCTTTATTCCTGACTTGTCAGCCAGTCAGAGGCGCGATGCGTTCCAACACAAATAAGATCTTCCATTAAGAATCTGAATATCATTTTACAAAGACAGTTCCTTCAATAAAAATAAACTACGAAAGACCAACTGATGACATGTATTGATGAGCATTACATTTACTGATGTCTCATTCTGCGTGACACACTGCCGGTCCCGTCTTTTGTAAAAGCAAGTTTTTGGGTGAACTTTAGATTCTACAGGTCTCTGGTGAAGCAGGAACTGGATGTGACTCAATTAATGTGTAAGTTTGGAAAAAAAAAAATTCAAGTTAAGTATGTTGGCAACTGCATTCAAACAGTTGAAAGAAGAACAAATTAAAGCATTGAGATGCTTGAAAACGCAATTTACGCCACGTTACCAAACTACCAACAAATTCTCTGCCGGTGGACAAAAAAGATTATCACTTATTTCATGTCAAGATCTATGCCCATACAATGTAGTTTAGTATGAAGGGGAACATACTGAGTCAGCATATGTGACACTGCCGGGTTGTTGTCATGGAGACCAGCTGTACAAAGAAACAAATCTAAAACTGAGGAAGCCTTGGTTTCAAGACTCTCACTGCTAAAGAAAACAGTTGAACATCCAGAGTTATCGTGGATGCTCCGGTGCTCGAGGAAACTGTCTCAGACACACTTTAAAGTACATGTGTATGTTTGGCCTACATTCCAGATGTCTTATATAACATCATAGTTTTACATAATGTCCCTTCAGTAAAACACATGCATTCATCACGTGGTACAAGAGGGAAACTTGACTAGTTTCTGCAGAGTAAGAAGTGTAGAGGCGCATATCTATATATCTTTTGAAATATAATAGCTCTACATAGGTGGAAAGCTGCTGAAACATGGTCACCTTACTTAGCTAATGATAACCTATTATGCTAATTAATTTGACTTTACATTCATCCTGATCAAATCTGCCCAAAACACCATCTGAAATGAGACGTGGTTCCAGTAAACGTCCACTTGACATGATCCCCTCCGTCAGTCATTCATACCTAGTTTTGATACCTTATAGCGACACAACCGTCACACTGCAGTTTTGACGTGAAGCGTTCCAGGAAAAAGTTGTGGTTATGGACACAAATTCTGAATTTTATGTCAAAACATTACAATTTTATTTAAAATTGTGATTTTCCTTTTCATGTTGTAATCATAAGACATAAAGGCTTTTTGCAATAAAAAAAAGAAGTTACTTTTTACGAAAATTCATGATTTTACAAAAAAATTGCTGATTTTAGGTCAGAAATTTGCTATTACATGAAATTCACAATTTTAGTGACATAAAGTTATATTATATATGTTATATTATAATTATGTCAAGAACAGTTTTTATAAAATCATTGTTTTGGCATATAAAGTTATAGCATTAAGTTAAAAAGTTGCAATTTTGATTTTCCAGCAAAATGTCCCGATTGTACGACAAAAGCCTAGGTTTTACCCCAAAAAAGGTGTGATCTTCGAACATTTTCAGTTTTATGACAAAATTGTTCACACAAGCTGCAGATTTTCACTAAAATCCGGGGACAGTCGGACTTTTTAGCACAGAGGTCAAAGGAGATAGAACTGCAAGACTGTGCTCTTTAGCACCCTCTCTGGTTAAGCAGCGCAATTGACTGTTACCAACATTATAAAATAAGGCT
>JBAMYA010000016.1:205018-217596 GCA_037176975.1 Arrhamphus sclerolepis
TCAACTAATGGCAAACATACTTTGGAAGAAAGACATTATTTACTTTTTAATACACTTTTAATAAAACCTATTGAAATACACTTAAAGAACATGGTGCTGAAATGTTTTAAATTCAAAACTCTTCACTTGTGAAGTGTATTGCACAGAAATGTGACAAGGATATACCTAAATACATTTATTTCCAATATTCTTTTAGGCAAACACATATAAATACACTTGAAACGCACAGAATTAAACTAGAAAAGCACTCAGACCTCCACCAAGCAGCAGTTTCCCCACATATTGTGACTTACATCTAAAAGTATTACTCCTACATTTGTTTTATTTTTATTGGACTCCTTGACCATGTAAACATACACTTCGCAATTGGAATCACATTGATATTATTATTAGTTCTACAGTTATTTGCAAAAAATGGAGATTTCTGTAATGGTGGTTTTCTTCTGGATCAGCTCCATAACTGTTGAGGATACGTCAAATCCATTGATACGCTTCTTTTTCAGTAGACTTTCAGCTACAATCTGGTGTTCGCTGCACGTCTTTATCTGCATTTGTTACCTCACAGTGTTGAAAAAGATGACAACCCCCGACTTTTATCATGTTCTGGATCTTAGGATCCAGAATATTTCAGGATCCGGATCAGACTTTTACACATTATTGATACTGTCATGGCCATGTCCTGTATTTTTTTCCAATCATTCAGAGCATTAATTGTACAGATATATATACACATATCCTGAAAATGACCCGATCTTGCAATGATCAAGAATCCTTTTAAAAAAGTTCCTGGATCCAGACGGTGATCCGGATCACCTCCAAAATTTAATCTTTAATTTTGTTCGCTGTCCCAGTTTGGACGTATCCTGAAATTTTTATAAAAATCTGTCCATAACGTTTTGAGTTATGTTGCAAACAAACAAACAGACAAACCAACGCCGGCAAAAACAGAACCTCCTTGGTGGAGGTAAATATATCAAATCTACTATTCCGTGGTGTCATTTTAAATACACTCATAAAAGTGTGCATCGTAGTAGAGAAAATGTGTTAATTTAAAATATATTTCTAAAATACATAAAATTACATACACAAACACTTCATGTGTGCTTCAAATGTGCAATGGTTTAAATTAAAAAACTGCACATACCATTTTTATAGTTTATATTGGTTATGTTTTTTTTAATATTACTATTTATACTTTTTTTTTTATTCTTGCTGTAACAACAGAAATTTCCCAACTACTAAATTAAACCTTATCTTATCTTTAAAGTCTTCTATTTACACAAAAGGTAAGTAAGACAGTTTGTGCTCAGTAAATTATGTCTTCGTAGTAACAAGGCTTCTTGGAAATGAGTCTTATTCTGTTGGAAATTCTCTGAAATGATGACGTGTGTTGGGAAAACGCATTTGTGGGATGAGCAGAGGTGAGTATGTGGGAGGAGGAAGACGAGAAAAAGAGGTCCCAGCATGGAAGGAGAATCTGTCTCCCTGTAAGATTAAAGAGGTTGACATCAGGAAGTCCTTCCAGTGGCAGAAAAGGGTGATGTGATATCTCTAAGGCCTTAATCAGAGCACCACATGAACAGGTCCTGAGCACAAGAGCATGGGAGGCAGGGTACGCCTCACCAGGTACGCCCCCAGACAGTCCTGCACATGACACCAGGATGTACAGTACAGTGTCCATGGAACCAAGGCAAATGATCTAAAACTGAAATAACTTTCAACTAAACTGACAATGCAACAATGAAATGCAAAGAATACAACATTATCCTAATATTTCCAGCTCTGTTAACTCTGAAACTGTAGAGATGAGCTAAACTGGTGTCACTGGCACTGAAAGCGTTAACTACACACTCAGGTGTAGGAGTAAAGCTGAAGGACATCGTCTTGTAAACTGTCTTTCTCACTGTAAATCTGTTAGAGGGGACAAAAACCACAGTTGATACGAGAAGGACATAAGACGGCTTCCCTGAGCTATATGATCCTAACATGAGATCAGAAATAAGCAGTTACAAACCTCCTCTTGTGAATTAACAGCTGACTTTTATTAATTAGCAGTGAGGCACCTACAGGCCTCACCTGCATGACTTCCATGTCCAGGACTGATCACATACGGAGCTCCAAGGTCCCACTTTTTTTGGTCATGTGCAGTCAAACTTTTATCTGAGAACCTGAAAATGTAGTCGGGAGCATTTGTGTGAGTGTAAATAATTATGATTTACACTGTATGAGCAGAATGTGTTCCTGAGGTAAGCTGTTATTAATATTTCTAACCAATCATGTTAATTAATATCCACCTCCCATCACTCCCATCACTCCCACTTCACATGCAGTGGTGCGATGAAAAGAACAATAACAAATTTCTTTTTTAGGATGGGTTGGTACTTAAAGTACTCAATGTTGGTAGAGTTGATGTTTTGTGGATCTGTTGAAGCACCAGCAGCAGAGGAGATGTACACTTTTTGACGGGCGTGGCTGCAGGACTTCAGGAGGTACCACTATGAAACTGACGATATGAACTGTGTTCATTGTGAGGCCTGTGGAATGGTGTTTATATATTTCCATGATCTTTTCTATTTTTAATCACCATGAGAAAGAACATTGCATCATCAAGCTGGAGGTGACAGCAGTTCTGTCTGTGAATGTTCCCATGAACAGGGAAGTGCTTCCCAGCACAGTGATGATGATGAGGATGCTACCCTGCCCACAGCTAGAACCATCCATGAGGCTTTGAAGAAACAGCAATAATTACAGTAACCGTGACAAGCCATTTCCTTCCTTGATTAAGTTTTATGAACTGAATATTTTGTATCATATAATATGGATTTGTATGATTTTATTAATGGAATTATATTAGTCTACACCTGTAAAATCACAATGATCAGTATCTTGCTGAATATGTGTATTGGTTTGGCATTTTAATAAATAAAATTTCACTAAATAAAATGTATTACATGTATTGATAGTGCTCTGAATTGTGGCAGGTGCTCCTACTTTGTACTAGTCTTCTTACTTGTATGAAAAGTGCTCTATAAATAAAGTTTGATTTGATTTGATTTAGTGCTACTGAGTAAAAACGTTCATTTCGAGCCCTGCAGTACCTGACCACGTTCTTATTTTCTGACTTCATAAACCTTATAGATCCCACTTTCCCTCCAACAAACCACAGCATGCATTTAATGTCTGCTAAACCTGACTGTGGATTTTTGTTTGTAAACATTATTTTCAATCGTAACCGATTACATTTTAATGTTTTCAATTGTAGCGATGATGGTGGTTGTTTCCAGGTTGCCTCACAGCCAGAAGGTTCCTGGTTCAAAACCTGACTGGGATCCTTCTGTGTGGATCTTGCAGGGCTTTTCTCTGGCTGCTCTGGCTGCTCTGGCTGCTCTGGCTTCCTTCCAAAGTCAAAATTATGCATATTAATGCATGCAACAGACAGATGGTGCTTTACAGCAAAAATGATCTGAAAACTATTTTTCACTTCCTCAAATGGTTTATGCAATGAATCTCTGCTGAATGATTCATGGAATAATTTGTGGGAAAAGGATCCTCTATCAAAAATGACTGAAATCACAGAGGGTTTACTTTAATTAGATGCAACATGCACAGAAATCAGTCCATTTGGTCATTAGATCAGTTGTTTAGAATTACATCTGTGATCTTCATCATCCTTATTTAAATGTATGCATCCTCTTTTTTTTTTTTTTTTTTACATTATTTATATATATAATAATATATCTGTCCCTTTGTCCCGTCCAAGAAAGCTACAGAGCTAAATGATAAAATAGTTTATTTCATCATGTTGCAAAACAGTGCTGGAAAGTCCATGTACAATGAAGTTAACAATGATAGCAAAACAAACGTGAACAAGTAGGTTTCATCTTCTCTATTATTCATTTCATGAGGGCTACACTAATGGAGTGTGGAAGTATTGACACTTAATGAATAAGTTTTCGTTTTACTAGGGGAGGAAAAGCAATAGGAGCGATAATGCCAAAACCATTTCCCACAGTTATTCTATTTTCAGAGCAATCATGTCATTAACAATTCATTACCTCGTTATAAAACCATGATGACGGTGCTGAAGAGAGCTTATACTCCTTAAAGTGCATTTTTATACACAAAACGTATGTGGCCTAATCCTCTGCTCCGATGTCTGATGTCATTAACGGGGCAGCTGACGGTTGGATTAGCAATTAATGTCAGATTCAAGCTTTCATAAAGTCAACACATTAATGAGTGATGTAGGCGAGGGTGAACAGCAACGCAGCCACGCAACATGGCTGATGGGCTGTGGAGGGGCAGGTAGCTGGTGGGCTCATCATGAGGGGGATGATGGACCTCATGATTCATGGATGAAAATGACAGAAGCACTACCAACATCTAGAAGTGGCTAAGAATAGTTTCTCTTTTACACCTAAGGTAGTCTCCTTTGAATGGTGACCAAATGGTAGACCAAACACCTTCTAAAAAATATAAATTAAACAACAAACTAAACAACCATTTTTAACATTCCAGGCTTTATTCCCAATATTCTCCAATATTTACGTTAATATAGCGGCAGAAATGTATTGTAATATTATGTTTTCAGTAGTCCAACTGTGCTGACATATCATTTTAACTTTAAACACATACAGACATTTTATATCAAAAGATTACTCGTTCTGCCGTGTTTAACTAACATTTTTCTGTCGGATCTCACTTGATCAAGTCACCCCTTAACAAAGCCTTTTGCATTTTTCATGCAAACTACATTTCATCTCACATGGAAAGGAGGGATTATAGAATTACAATTTGTATCATAAATTGCTGTATGTTCTTCCCATATGCCAGACCTCTAAGTTATGTCCTATTAAATAATGGTGCACATATACAGACACAAATCCATCCTCTGCGGCTTTAAGGAGATGATTCCTAACTTTCATTAGCGCTATAATGCAATCTAAATCCTCAGTGAAATTAGGATTTAGGTCTGTGCATTGATGTGATCTAAATCCTCATTGAAGTCCTCCAAACAAATCATTTCTTTCCAGTTCCAACCTAGTTCATCTTCATTTTCTTTTCTGTTTTTAAGAACTTTTGAAAGAAAGAGAAGATTGCATACGAGCCTGTAGTTTAATTACAGTGACCTTATTTGCCAGAGATACAAAGCCTCAATAAAAATCAATAAAAAAAAACACTGTCAAGAAAAGAATAAGAACTTCATGGAAGACATTTTATTCACATTAACTTGCCATAAAATGTTACGTGATCTGCAGATCAGCTGATAATTTACAAATCATAATTTCTTGTCTATCATGAACACAATCATTAAAAATTCAGAGTCCTGGAAGAAACGGCCCCTTAAAGGGCCGCTGATCCTTTACGTTCTCAAGCAGCTATGTTGTCAGATTTGTCGCTAGTTCCTGGACTCAGTCGTAAAATAGAATTTTTAAAAATGAATTTTTCTCATAAAATCTAAAATTTTAAAAAATTGCTTCATTATAAATTGAGGCCTTTGTAAAAGACACAAAAGTGCAAATTCAATTTTAAAAACAAAACTTTGATCAAATTGTGACCTTTATGATAAAACTCTCTCTAAAAAAAAAATAATAATAATAATTATAAAATCAAATTTTGCAATAAAATTGCACATTTTGAAAAATCAAGACTTTTTTTTAAACCACCAAGATTTTATTTATTGCACAAAATGCCACAAAGTTGTGAATTTCAATCTTAAAATTAAAAATTTCTTTGTCGGAAAATATCAACTTTTTGCCACATTTTGAAATAAACTTTTTTTTTTTCTATAATTTCAGGTTTCTTGGCAGCCTGCTGTCATTTACACTGACCTTGACCCTTTGGTTTTCTTCCATCACATGTACAGCAGCAACCAGAGGCCAGTGTGTTAACATACTTCAGAAATATAATTTGAACATCTGGCATAAAAAGGGCTGAGAAAATGTTGCAGGCTCGGTGACGAGCTGATGGTGATCCATTCATCTGAATCATGTGTGTTGTGACAGGGAAACATGCGAGACATGCAGAACAGCGGCCCCTGAGACTGGAGTTGCCCGTCCCTGCTCCAGGTTGTTCACCTGATTGACACACCTGTGCTGACTAGGGGACCGAGTCCATTTAGACCCTTTTGTTCAGTTCTCTCTCAGCTGCAGAAGCACCTTTGTGGTGCCAGGTATCTGTTTTCTCTGCATCCAGTTATTTCAATAAACTTAAATGTAGAGTTTTCTATTGGTGTTCATGGTGTCCATTATTATGTTTGGTGTTGAGCCAGCCATAACTCTGCATTATTATGGTTTCCCTTAAATAGTTATAACAATGATAACACTTTTGTTCAGCAGCTGGTATCCATAGCATTGGAAAGCCTCCATTTGCACATTGCTAGTCAAACTGTGATGCCTGGTGAAGTTGAGACGACTCCTTCTTTTGAATTTCCCTTCAGGGATTAATAAATTTATATCTACCTATCTATCTGTCTGCCTGTCTGAGTATCCTCCAGCATTATCCTCCAGACATACAACAGTTTTTAATGTCAGCCTTTAAAAGGACTGAAAGTAATGCAAAATGATGGTGATGAGGAAGCTCAGGGAATGCACACTTTAAAGGTGCCTTTCCATCCAGGGACCACTCAAGGCACTTTTACAATGCTAGCATTAACTGGATTGATTTTTTAAACGCACCGTTATTCCAATAATTACTCCTGTAAATCAAATCACACAGTTAATGTAAATGAAGCAGAGGCAGAAGTGCCTAGACAGCATGTCTTTGGGGTGGGAGGAAACCAGGGAAAAACCACACAGAAAAACCACCTGAACTTTCTTGCATCTATTATCTAAACCGGCTTATACCTATTTAGGGTCATGGGGAGCTGCTGGCGTCCGAACCAGCTCTCTTTGGGCCAAAGGCAGTACACCCTGGTGAAGGTAGCTCGGGAAATGGGACGGAAAAATTACAGAACAATTTCCACTGATCTATTATCTGTTGGCTGGCCTTCACATCAGTTCCCCCAGAAGAAAAATAACAATAAAACAAAGGTTTTGGGGGAAAAAGGAAACAAAAACACGACTAACCTGAAGAGATGCTATTTTTCAATAAGTTGCAGAGTGCTGGTGCTGAATGCACCTATTTATAGACGTCTAATTTACAACTGAGAGCAGCCTTGATGAATTTTAGTAACAACTGAAAACAAGACATTTTTGTTCAGCACATTAATGAAGAAGCAGAAACCTGCACAAAGCTAAGAGCAGTGCAAGGACCCACATTCTTTCCTTCCAACTAAATATGAAGGTCAAAACATTTCAACTTGAACGGAGCGCTCTGTGATAACACATATGACCATGCAAGAATGGATGTAACATAGAAGAAAACTTCATAAGAATGATGTTTTTATCTCTTTAGGATTCTGTCTCTTCCATTTCATGGAAGATTATCTGGTTCCAAGTCTACGGTGAATATTTGGTCAGAGCTTTGTGAGACTTCTAAATCATGAACTCATTTACAATTCCGTTTTTTTTTCTATTTCCTCTGAGCCTCTGTGTACCTGCCTGCGCATGAATGCTTATAAATTCAGTGGTTATGTTGCTTAGATATCTAAGAGAGGAGAAAAGAAATCCTTCTTCTGGAACTTCTATGTGAACTCTTTACCTCATGTTGAACTTCCTCTGTTTAGCTTTTTTATTCTGCATAATTTTTAACATTTCAAATATTCCATGTGAATAAATCTTAAATCATATTCATTTTGGCACAATGATTTGTAATGTTTTTTAATGTATCCATAAAAAGGTCAAGACACTCTCATCAGCATTCACATACAAACATGTAATATGCGTGTTTTTTTCCTGCCTGTTATTAATCCTTTCTTCACCTTCTGTTTCTCTCAGTTTCGCTCTGTAAGTCACTTGCTCAGTTTGTCTCTCATGATCTGTGTGTCCTTCTCATGGACGAACCATATTAAGAGTAGATAAGCGACTGATTATGAAGGTAGATTTGTGTCTTAATTATTCGATCAGAAAAACGGCTGCTTCAATCAGAAAATATATTTTCAGTAATAAAAACCTTCGCTTCAATCAAAAAATGTGTTTGAATGCAAAAAAAGTATTTGAACACTGTTTTTATTTGATTGAAAATGTTGTCTTTGATTGAAGTGAAGTGTTTTTTAATTGAAAATACTTTTTTTGATTGAAGTAATCTTTGTTGTGTTTGGGCCATATTATGAGTAGGACATTTATGTCTTTATTATTCAATTCCAAAACGTTGCTTCAATCAAAAAAGTAATACCTTCAGTCAGAGAAAAAAAAATGTTAAAATGCAAAATTAAAATTGAAAATAAATACCAATTGATTTTTGTCCATTGAGGTGAAAAAAGTTTATTTTTGACACAAACATCCCGCGGTGGGCGGGTGCTTTCCCATTGGTCAGACATGTTTGAGTGACAAGTGTCTACACCAACAACGTCTTTCTGAGAAGCAAGTCAGAAGTAAAAAAAAACTTTACTTCAATCAAAGAAAAAAGCAGTGTTCAAATATGTTTATTGCATTCAAACAGTTTTTTTTCTTTGATTAAAAATGTTGTTGATTGAAGTAAAGGTTTTTATTACTGAAAATATTTTTTTTATTGAAGCAACCTTTTTTTCTGATTGAATAATAAAGACACAAATCAAATGGTTACACCACTTTCTCCTCTTTAAAAGCAGAACAGGAAGTGACACGCTATAAGGCATTAAAACATAATATTTTACATGTGGTAAAGCAGGAAAGCAGTGGTATTATTTGAAAATCCAACCAGCCTGCAGTGAGAGCATCTACCTCAAACCTTTCAGGATTACCATGACGTGGACAACTGAGAATCTACACCAGCATAAATAATCACTCTGGTTCGTGATAATTTTGTTTGTTATAAACTATTGTGGACCAAAGAACTAAGACAATGACCAGATTATTAGTGCTGCTACTGTGTAAGTTAATAGAAGTTAACAGGAAGTGCAATGCAATAATGCATTAAGGCAAATGTTGTTATTACCTCGTTATAAGGGATGAGATTATAAATCTTATTTATAACATTCTGCTTTTTCCAGTACAGTTATATGAGCTAAGAACAGTGTCTCACCTCTTTGTAGGAGGACATGATCCTCTCGATGGCGTCACCTCCTGACACCAGGAGGTTACGGGCTGTGGTGAAAGCCTCCGTCCTCTCGCTCACCAAATTTTGTGCCTGTCCATCTGCTGTTTCTGAGGACAGAAAAATGTAGAAATCAAAGCACAAGTTTTATAGTCTAGGTATGATCGGATTTAAACAAGACCAAATTTTAACTCGGGGCACCTGCTGGGTTTCCTACCGTTGTCAGCAAATCCGGTGGCGGTGATGATGGGCATGGCCACCATGACCAGCCCGGTACCACTCCACATGTACTTCATGAGGAACTGTTCCAGCACGACGTACCAGAGACGCTTGGACAGAATCAGGTTCATCTGATCTACCAGAGCCCGGTAGCACTTCTGGAGCTGACACATCTCCACCTGCAACGCACAACATGGAACAATAGCTAGTTTTAGGGGGTAGAGTAATTCTCTTGACTTTACTCTAACACTCTCCTCTGTGAGCTTTTTTTTAAAAAAAACAAAAACAAAAAACAGTGCATTCCATTTGTACTATAATTCAAAATTTTCAAGTGCAAGTTTTAACTAGAACGCCATCTAGCTAGCTGTCAGTCAAGCATGTCAAATGACGTTCAGGCATCTGATGGGTCAGCTTTATTGCTTAATAGAAATTTATCTGGTATGATACAAAAAAAAACTTCCCTCCCTGTACAAATGTCATGGATGTCATATGGAACCACAGATTTAAAAAAGTACCAGGCAGTAAATATGTTTAATTCTGCTGCAAAGTTAGCACTTTTAACATGGAGGTGAATGTAGATTTGCTCTGTTTTGGAGGCAGCACCTAGTGGTCAGTCGAGGAATTGCAAACACCTACTTTCTGGATGAGCTTCAACCCAGAAGGAGTCTGTGATGTCACAGTTACCAGCTAATCTGAACAGCATACTAAATAACATATTTTCAGACAGACTGCCCTCCCCCCCAAAACATACCTATATTTCGCATATATGTGGTATGTTCCCCTTTAACTCTGACACATTTTACTAGATGGCCCAGTTAGGACTGGAAACAATAAAGGTTTTGGAGGTTTTAGCGCTGGCATGCTGTGGTTTTTTTTTCCTTTCAACTGTCACTTTGTGCTTTCTCATGATGTTTGACTGCACCAAAGAGAAACTTTTGTACAATATGTTGGCTTTTTGATTATGAATTAGCATTGTAAAAAAATGTCAGTATAATTGGAGTTAATTGGCTAATGAATGTGAATGAACTGAATCATGAATTAGAACAAACTGGACCATGATTTGGATTACAAATTGAAGCTAACTGAATTATGAATGGTTATGAATTGGTTTATAAATATGAATATATTTTGTTATGCATGAATAACAGTGAAGCGGGATACAATATAAAGTGCATTATATTTAACTCTGTAAACCTAGAATGCCTTGGGATGTCTTTGTTGTGAATACTCGCTATACAAATGAATTAAACTGAATTAGTGCCTGAAGCCAGCTCTGTTTACCTTGTGTCCCCTGTAGAAGGCTATTTCCTCGGCATTAGCGATGATCCTGGAGTGCACATACCGCAGGTAGCCTTTCCTGTGAGCCTCCTCGGCTACCAGCTGACCAAACCTGGGCGAGCATGCACGCAGGACCTTAGCCGTGAAAAAGATCATCATCCCGGCCAGCAGGGTCGGCGCCGTGGCGCTGGCTCCCCTCGCCCTGGCGGTGTGGATCAGCGTGTAGGCGGTCAGGATCACATCCAGGATGGGCTTGGTGAGATTGGAGTACAGATGGGCCACCGTCTGCGAAAACATCATCACGTCCTCCGTGAGGGACTGGTCCGGGTTGGCCAGCCTCCCGTCCATGTTGCTGACTTTGTAGTAGGTCTGGTCGGTGAAGTAGGTCTGATAGGCATGGTTCACCAGCCGGCTCCGGAAGGCCAGGGCAAGTTTGCACTCCAGGTACCGGATGGCGCTGTTGACGAACGTGGCCGGGATGGCGATGAGGATCCATTTGATCAGCTGGATGATGAAGCGCTTCGGTTTCTTCTCCACGATCGTTTTCGCGATCTTCCCGTCCAACCTGGCCACGTAAATGGACAGAAACGTCCTCGATATCAGCGCCAACGAGTGCAGGCAGACCAAGATGAGCTCTTTGGACAGGAACCTGGGGAAGATGATTTTACCGAGTTCCAGGATCTGCTTGACAAAAGCAGCATTGACCCCGGGCGTCGCTTTCACGTCATCTTTCTGAGCTTTTCCGGAAAGCGTGGATCCATTCACCGCGGCCGGGCTCCTGCTGGGACCTCCGCTGCTTTTGCAGAGCTGCTTCCAGATGATGGGGTACAGCGTTCTCACTCCGTACGCGGCGGCCGCCAGAAACACGGCTCGCTTCGCCGCAGCAGTGCGGTCCCATTTCACCCTGGACGCCGCATCGAGAATGTTGGACATTTTCTTTTTTTTCTTTTTTTTCAAACGTTAGTCGTATCCGCTATCCTTACAACACCCATCTCACATTACCGACTCACCGCGTCGACACAGGCGGCAGAAGGATGGACTACTGACGGCTGGAGGGACGTGAAGCGAGACCGGTGCCTGTACCGCTACATTTGTGCTCTTTTTCTACACAACTGAAAAGTTACACATATTAGACTAAACGATGTTTCCGGTTTTTCTTACCAAAATAAAGCTCAAACTCACTCACATATACACGGACTACTCTTATTTTGGCGAAGAAAGTAAATTTCCTTTCTACAGTAGTTATCTATGTTGTCTTGACACTATTTATGACCTTTGACGATCTCCAAAGGCTAGTTTCAATCTGTGTTGCCAGATTGGGCGGTAGTTGTCGTTATATGGAGGAGAAAAGTAGAAACTTTAACATTTCAATAAACTGCTGTCCTTTCGCTCATATTATTTCCTTTATTGTAACATGGACTGAGGAAACGATATCTTGGGGAGCGGTGCCAAGACAGTCTGTTTAGAATGGGGCAAAGGGAGTTGAGTGCGGGTGGGGGGGCTATGTGTAATGAGTGTGTTTGCATGTAAGAGAAAGAGAGGATAGAGACTGGGTGTGGGTGCTTTTTAGAAATTTCTAATATTACCTTGGTTATGTGACGGCTTTTAAGTTGTTTTTGTTGTTGTTAAATGAATGTTTTTATAATGTAAAGCAATTTATAAATAAATTTGATTTGATAAGTTGTGATTTGGGTTGGTTTCTATTGAGTTGGGCGTGTTTTACGCCGTGTTTGGTTTGGGAAACTGTCAGTGAGATCTGGCAACCCTGTTGATAATTTCCAGCGGCTCATTTTATTGGTCGCGCCCCCGGCGAAAGAGCTTTGGTTGCTAGGTAGACATAAATAGTTTTTTTCGCTATCACTGCGCCTGCGTCAATACCGTCGCCATGTTGGGAAGGTAAGATGTCTACCATATGTATGTATACATATGTGCATATGTGTGTGCTCGTGTGTGTGTGTGTATATATA
>JBAMYA010000016.1:217696-255630 GCA_037176975.1 Arrhamphus sclerolepis
ATTAGCAACTTTTTGTTGTAAAATCTTTTTTGAACATTTGGTAAATCATGACTTTTTGACATAAACCAGCTGCTCTCCTACCTGATTCCACTTTCTGATGTCAGCGCTGAATCAAACAGTTGCAGTTGCTTTGAAATTTCCTCAGAATTGTTCTCCTTATAAGTAAATGATCGTCTTTGCACACTCTGGCGGGCCAGATAAGACCGAGGGGTGGGCTGGTTTTGGCCCACAGACCTTTACTTTGACACATTGACATGTGTTGATTCCCATGTGAACACTGATTTATTTGTTTATACATTATTTTATCTTATTCTAACTGAACCTCTTAAACAAATTTTAGAATTGGCTGAAAAAGAGACGAGTTGAAGGACGGCAAAAATAAATGTAACACACAAAATATTGGGAGATAAAGCTCAATTGACTGTTACCCTGACAACTGACTTCAATAATGTCTGGCTTGTATCAAACATCTGGATGTGTGTGGCTGAGCAAAGGTCAGCTCATACAATAAATTAAAAACAAGTATTTGTACACATGCTTTAATTCACCTCAGCTTTTTCTCCAGCTACATCTCTACCAAAGTTCTCATTCCACAGCTGCTGAAATCTGAAAAGATCCCAGTTAGCTCCTCCCCCTTCCCAAACTGAAACTGAATAAAATAATTTATGTGGCATTTTTAGAGGATGGTTCCACTCCATCCAGTTCAGTGACGTTTACATAGAACAACTGTCCAACCACCAGGAACGATGATACGTCAGCTGTTGAAAATGCTTCAAGATCTTCCTGTAGGAAGGATTATTAACACTTTAAAACGTGTCGTTGGAGTTGCTTTACTTCTCAGTGATGTTGATCCCACATGGTGCTGGAAACATTCCTCAGAGATCTTGGTCCATATTAACAAGACTGCGTCATAAAGTTTCTTCATCTCCGTGACACCAAAGCTGTTCTGGACTGAGATCTGGTTAATGTGGTGGGTTAAAAGGCCCAGCACTGTAGCCATAGGAGTAAAGGGACTCTAATCAAGCAAGGGAATGATATATTGATCCTTTATTAGCCAGGATTTCTTCAGAAACCAGTATTATCAGCTTCTCTGTGGAAGACATCAATGTGACCAAAAAAGTCACTGATGAGTCCTGAGAGCAGCTCCTTCGCAAGCTTCTACACTTCTACAACCTTATGACATGACCAGAGTGACCAGTCAGTTCCTGAGCCAGGCGGTTGAAGTCCTCCACCATTGTCCCTGTGCCCAAGAAGATGGTTGGTGTGAATGACTACCACCCGGTGGCGCTGACTGCTCTCATCATGAAGTGCTTTGAGAAGCTTTTCTGGGCCCACATCCTGTCTCCCCCCTGGGCTCAACTCTCACCAGTTTGCCTACTGCGCCAGCAGGTCCAGAGAGGACACAGCTCTCCACGCTGCTCTGTCACATCTGGAGCAGCAGGGGGGCTATGCCAGACTGCTCTTCGTGGACTTCAGCTCGGTGTTTAACACCATCCTCCCCAGCAGACTGATGACCAAGCGGTCAAACCTGGGGGTGTCCCATTCCATCTGCAGGTGGACCCTGGACTTCCTGACGGACCTCTCCCAGAGGGTGAGAGTAGCCATCAGCCTCATCACCGGCTCCCTCCAGGGCTGTCTGCTGAGCCTACTGCTCTACACTCTCTACACCCATGACTGCACCCCCTCCCACCACAGAAACAGAAGCATCATGAAGTTTGCTGACGACACACCCATAGTGGGACTCATCTCGGGGGGGATGAGACTGCCTACTGAGATGAGGTGCAGCGGTTGTTAGTGCAGGGTGAACAACCTCATCCTAACTACAGCCAGAACAAGGGAGATGATCATGGACGACAGGAGGAAGAAAATGGACATCCAGCCACTGTTCATTGGTGGGGACTGCATGGACCTGAGCTGGAGCACCAACAGCCACCATCAAGAAGACACAGCAGAAACTCTATTTCCTGAGAGTCCTCAGGAATAACCACCTCCCTCAGAGACTGCTGGTGGCCTTCTAGTGGTGCTCCATAGAGCATCCTGACCTACCGTCTGTACGTATGGTTTTCCAGCTGTACGGCTTCAGACAGGAAAGCTCTCCAAAGGGTGATCACCACAGCCCAGGAGATTACCGGCTGTCCCCTGCCTTCACAGGAGGAACTGGACGCTTGTGGATGTCTCAAGAAGGCAAAAAATATTACCAGAGACCCCTCCCACACTGGTAATCATGTGTTTGAACTGCTGCCGTTAGGCAGCCGGTACAGATCATTGAAAGCAAGAACAAACAGACTAAAGAACAGTTTCTATGCCAGAGCATATGTGCACTCAACTCTGCCTGAGCACTTGGTTTGGTTTTATGAGTATTTGTTGTTTTAGTTTAGCTATTTATTGCTGTTTTTCGATATTTATTCATCTGTCATCTGTAGTTCTGCACTTTCAATTTCATTGTACTGGTACAAGGACAATAAAGGTATTTGTTAATTCATTCATGGTTAAACATATTCAGAATATCTCCTTTAATCACACAAGCCAAGTTCCTGTTTGTTAGAAAATTACACATCTAGAAGATCAAGAGGCAGTTTTAGTTTTGCCAGCACTTGGAGTTTATTTGAGACTTTCACACCGTTCACTGAAACCTTCACGGTTGTTGAAAAGGACCACAAGCTCACAAGTATGATGGGATTTCTTGTTTTCTTGGCTGGATTTTATTTTTGCATTGTCAAAGAAGTGTGGATTCTGTGTATAGCATGAATATGAATTCAGATGAAGCAGTTTGCAAGTAAATCAGTTCTGTTTTTAACTAAAAATAGTTCAAAAGCAACATCAATACTTTATATGGGATTTGATGCCAACAGTGTGTTTCAACAGTGTCTGAGACGCTGGCATGCTTACAGCGTCGTTGCATCACTTCTTTAGACTGATGCCCACTGAAAACATGTGACATTGTGAAACAAAAATATAACAGAAATGAAGAAGCAACGCGTCTCCTCAGATTTCAGACACATTAAGATTGTTGTCAAAGAAGGAAAATCAATCCATCAAGCTAAGCCAATGCCCAGAAGGAAGTCTGAGCATTTAGCTCGTATATGGCCACATCACCATCCACGTAAAGACTTTTTCCTCATGGGGAAACTTAGACGGAGCAGGAAATCAGTGGCCTCCTAACAGTTTCCTCCAGCAGTGCCAGGACATGCACTGGACAGAAACAGGAGCGACCGTCACTGAGGCATCGATCTGAGTCCAGGACTGTTTAATTCTACTGCTTTTATTTGGTTGCTGCTCAGTCTGTTAATGTTCTGTCAGTTTGTACCATTACATTCTACACAGGTAGAAATAAAGTGATATTTAAACGTAAGGTAAGAGACTGGACCTGGACAATATCACGATTAATTGAGCAAGTTACCTCCAGAATGATTTATGAGCGATTATTTTAGTTTGTTTTGTTTTGTTTTTTGCCAACTGAAAAGACTTTTGCTGCAAATATAATCAACTATTAAAAATATAGAATATTTTTCTGATAAAAGGCTATATATCTTTGACTCTAAAATAAGTGAAAGAAAGGACAAACAGTTTAAGTATATATGGTCACAAAATTAAAATGACAAGAAATAATAAAAAATAATTCAGCATAGCAAGATTACATTAATTACTAGTTCTAAATGTTTGTTTTGATTAATTTTCAATTAATTGCCCAGCCCTGCATTGTCCCTTTATCACATTAGGTGAATATCTCCTCACCCTACCTTCATGTTATGTCCTGGCTCCATAAACTGGTTATATCCATAAACCAGTTAGCTCTCTGTACTTGTTGATACAGCTCTACTTTTAATGCTTTGGATACCACTATTTTCATCACTTTGTTTGCAAAGTTATCCAACATATTTGTTGTCAATAATTTCCATATTTTGTATAAGAATAGACTCTGTACTTGTTGAAGACTTGGTGCAGAGGAGAAGGCGCAACTTAACTGATGCTCATATTTACTGAGTTCAGAAAGAAGATGGACAGAGCTGCAAGTCACAGCTTTTTTCAGGTCGCTGCATAACAGTGACCTCCGGGGTATTGGAGCTACAGCAAGAGCATTCCTACAGACTAATTTAACAACAAACTCTATTAAGGCAGACCTGAAAAGCACTCGGTGGGAACTTGGACCCGGGAAGCCAGGAGATGTCACTGCTCCTGTTGAATCTTCAGACAACATTAAAGATGGTCAGGACAGAGACAGTCCTCCTGCAGCAGGCCAAATCCAGTCAGGTATCTTGTTAACGTCAATTGTTTCTGAGTGTGTGTGTGTGCATGTTTCCACGCTGTGTAGTGATCCTGCTACATAATAGACAATGAATATGTCTTCTCTTGTTAGTCTTTTAATTAGAGGCAGCACCCTGCATGGACGTAGATGATGTTAAACGCTAATAATTGAGTGTGTAGAGTTACATACACCTCTCCTTCTAGTAAAGAAACTGTTGTTCAAACTTACCTGTATTAGTCTGAAGCAAACATGCAGGGAGAGACCTCCAGTGGTTGCTGACATGATCAAGCTGACCTTCAGGACAGCTGTGTACGTGGCTTTTTAATTAATTTATTAATGATTGTCTACTTTACTGCAATGTTTCCCTTCTTGCACCACTCCTCACCTCCTCCGCTGTCCTTCTCCTCTTCCTCGATGCTGTTTTTGATGCTGTCATACTCCTCGTCTATGTTCTGGTTGCCTCGGATCTGGCTAAGCACGCGCCGGGCCTTCTGGGTCAGCCCATGCTGGATCAACCAGCGAGGGCTCTCTGGCAGGAAGAGGAATCCCAGAAACTGGAGCACAGCAGGGAACACCGAGAGACCCAACATGTACCTGGAGGTGGAGGGAAGGAGGGGACACGTGGAGTAAGACGGGAGCTTTTTGTCTGGAAGGCTCTCATAGCTATTCATGTTCTGCTGAGCCAACAAGTGTCAGACAGTTTCTGAGTTACTGCTGTCAGTGTATTTGCATGCAGACCACCACAGAGTACAAATGTGTGGGGGGTTTGTTTTCCAGAATACCATTTTAAGAGCACTGGAGCTTTGGCAGAAGATTGCAACCAATATGTAATGCTTTGTTTGTGTTGCACGACTTATATGATGCATAAAAAAAAAAGAGCGACACCCATAGACTGTATGAGAAGAACTGGACTAACCCTATGTGACTTCACCCATACAAACTGCATAGTGCCACGTTGCAAAAGGGCAGAACAAGAAGCATTGAGAAAGTCATCTGTCCCCCGCATGCAGTCTGCAGCTGCAGTCGGGCAAACCCCCCGCCACCAACCCATGAATCCTGGGATGATTGACTGCTGGTCCCAGCACACTTCCACTTAGAAGAATCCTGGAATGATCCAATGTTGATGCTTCAGACAAGCTGCACTGGAGGACCTGCATGACTGCCGGTGGACATCTGCAGTTGAACCTCCTGTTTCAAATGTTGTTTCGATAGCAACATCAGACAGAACCACTGTGTTTATCCAATGCTCAATTAAACATGTCAACAATTGAATGTGGTTCAAACACGTGAAACTGAACATTAGAGGTGCATACGTGTCTTGGTGTGGTTTAGAAGCGTCCCAGAGGACACATATTGGAGTTTGGAGTTCATGAATTGGCAGTCACTGTTAACAAGATACATGCTCTCAAGTACAGAAATGTTTTTTTTTTTCCCCCCACAAATGTGGAATGTGGAACAAATATGTCCCTTTTATGTTTGCGTGAAACGGTGTAATCATGGCAAACTGAAGTAAACAGCTAGCTATGTATTGCTTTTCATCTGCTCCAGAGGCTGCTACATCAGTCAGACTCTAAACGCAGTGAGTCTCCAAAAAGCCATTATCATGTATGAATCACGCTAATATACGCCTTTGTGAGTAATTCCCCATCTACAGAAGTGCTGCTGAAGCAAATCCTTTCAAAAAAGGGACATTTCTTATCTCAATGATCAAACATCTTAAAGGCTGTAAACTTATGTTGAGTATGAAAACAGGAGGAAATGCAGGCATAAGCAGAAAAATGTACAGAAGATAAAAAGAACAGAAGGTGTTGAGAGCTGTCGTTAACATTTTGTGTATGGTGGCATTTTGAATTTGCCAGCATTTGAGATAAGAAGTCAAAGAAAAAGTAATATATCTGACGATATGGTCATCAAAGGGAGACAGGGATTCTAGCAGCCTTTGTAAATCTCTGTGTGGTGGCGGGTTGTGGTTCTGCTCAGCTGCAGACGGGAGGTGACTCAGTGGCTCTGGGAGCAGCACCGACGGGGGACTGAGAATCACACCTGAGCTGCATGAGCAACCTTTGTTTATGCAGTAGCAGCACATGGGCTCAAGAGGGAAGAGACCAGGTTCACCAGGAATGTCCTCAGGATCCAGTGGTTCTCGTATAAATAAACACTTTCGTTAAAAACAAACCTCTTACTGTGATAGCTGCCAACCGGGTAAAGAAGTCTTACAGTAGCACCTGAACAGGGACCCTCTGTATAGACATGTCAGCAGCAGCAACAAGCCCAGGCAGCCTAGGGCCAGCTAATGGCGGAGGTTGCAGCTCTACACAGGGAGCAATCAGAGGTTAGCTTACGCCACATGGAACTGCAGGCCCAGGCTGAAAAGCACCCGTGGTGTTCTATACTCGACTGGATGGGGTTCCACCCAAGGATTACCGCCACCGCCACCGCCTCCTTGATGACGTCCTTGGTCCGTCCAGTCCCTGTGCCAGAGAGACGTCTGCCGGCTACGACCATCAGTCATCAACCAGCTCCCACCACCCCCGCTACCACAGTGTCTCGTCCTAACACATCCGGTATGTCCTGGTCCAGCTGCTACTGGTGCTGCTGCCGACCCACAGACAGCTCTTCAGGGACTGTGGCGGGAGTGTTGACGCTGCAGGTGGCCCAGACACCTGTGCAGTGACTGTCCTTTTATGGAGGTCAGGCAGTTGGTCTGGGTCACTGGTACGTCGGCCCTTCACCCTTGGCCCAGGAGAGACATACAGTCTTCGGGTAAGGATACAAGGGGGCACACACCAGGCTATGGTGGACTCAGGCTGTAAGCAGTCTCTGATCCGCCATTGCATCGTGGGCGGAATTAAGGTGTGTGCATGGGGATGTTCACAAATATCCAACTGTGCCAGTTGAAATAAAGGGACAAAAAAGCTTTAAGGCTGTGGTTAGCTTGCGCCTAGCGGGACAGTGTGTGGGGGTGCGATCACGACATGTAAATATATATGGAATGTGCTCTGCACTCAGTGGTGATGCAAGGTCATCCAGGGATGCTGAGGAGGATCAGGAACTGATGGGGCCTTCCGGTGAGACCCTCACCTCGCTCCTGTATTTAATTCTGTAGAGGATTTTGCCCTCTGTCCTGGGATGACACTCACTCTACACTCAGCCTTTGACCAAGTGATGAAAATTGATGGTCACATGTTGAGCGCTGATGCAGCGCTCACATATCCATACCTCCCCAAAGTGTGAGATAGGCTGTACAGAGTGAGCCTGACACCCAAACTAATAATGAAATTACCCAGTTGTTGGTGCCAAAAAGTCGACAGGAAGTGGTGGATTATGCACCACGATACCCAGAAGCAGTACCTTTACGCAGAATATCTGCAAAGAGAGTTGCGAAGGCATTGCTTCAGGATCAGGATCCCAGGCCTGAGATTCTGACTGACCAGGGCACCTCGTTCATGTCTTGCACACTAAAAGAACTGTACAAATTACTACTGGGCATCAAGTCTATTCAGACCAGCGTCTGCCACCCTCAGACTGATGGGTGGATTGAAGTTTATGATTTGTAAGATTACTCACAAGGATAATTATTTTATTTAATTGGGATAAATGGTTGGACCCCCTGTTGTTTGCAGTGGGGGAGGTTCCCCAGGCCTCCACGGGATTTTCTCCCTTTTAGCTGCTGTTCTGCAGAAAATCCCAATGCATCTTGGACCTTATTAAAAGATAGCTGGAAGGCCAAGTCCAAAAATGAGATTCAGTACGTCTTGGACCTGAGAGCAAAACTCCACTCACTTGGACATTTATCATGGGAGATTTAGCTCCAGGCTCAACAGCATCAATAACGGCTGTAAAACAGGGGGACGCAGCTCAGACAATTTTCACGGGGAGACAAGGTGCTTGCATTGCTCCCATCATCTAACTCTAAATTACTCGGCAAGTTGAAGGACTGTTTGAGGTCACACAGCGAGTAGGAGATGTCAGTTATGAGGTTGTAAGCTCTGACAGGAGTGGAGCTACTTTGACTTACCACCTCAGCTTCCTGAAAGCATGGAGAGAGGTGGTGCCAGTTTCTCAGGTGAGACACAGATGAACTGGGCCGAGAGGTGCTAAATTTCACCAGTCCACCTCTGCTCCTTTGTGACCACTATCTCTCACCCTCCCAGAGAGCAGATGTTGCCCAGTTGCAAAAACGTTTTGCAGATGTGTTCTCCCCCCTGCTAGGATGCACTAACCTCATCCAACATCATGTTGAGACTCTCCTGGGGCAACGGTGCGTACACGGCCCTACAGACGTCCACAACACAACAGGAAAACTGTTCTGGAAGAACTGACATGAATGTTATAGTTGGGAGTAATAGAAGAATCGCACAGTGCTGGTGTAGCCTCATCGTTCTGGTGACCAGGAAAGATGATTCTATACGCTCCTGTGTGGATTACCAGATGGTTAATGAAATCTCACATTTTGATGCCTACCCCATGCCCCAGGTCGACAAACTCCTGGACGGGCTCAGCACAGCTTGTTTTTTCACGACACTGGATTTGACCAAGGCCTACTGGCAGATGCCCTTGTCTCCAGTGTCCAAGGAGAAAACCACCTTCTCCACTCTGTACAGGCTGTACCAATTTATGCTGCTTCCCACCTGGATGTCATTATCCATTGTGACACCTGGGTGGCGCATTTGCAGTGGGTGGCTGCGGTGCTTGAATGTCTGAGGCAGACTGGGCTCACCACCAACCCACAGAAGTGTGCAGTTGGATGGACGGAGGTCCAGTATCTGGGTTACCACTTGGGTTGTGGACAGGTGCGGCCGCAGGTAGAAAAGACCACAGCAATTGCAGCCTGTCCATGACCCAAAACCAAAAAGGAGGTAAGGCAGTTTTTGGGTTTGGCCAGTTATTACAGGCAGTTCATTCCTAACTTTCCTGACCTCATCAGCCCGCTGAAGGACCTGACCCGAAAGGATCCCTCAGATCTGGTCCAGTGGATGGAGTGGTGCTGGGGGTGCTTGCTGGGGGTCTGTCCCAGCAAGTCAGAGGGGTCGACTGTCCCATACTATACCTCAGCAGGAAACTGTTGTCACAAGAGTTGAGGTATAGTCTGGTGGAGAAGCAGTGTCTGTGATCTGATGCATTAATTTTGCAATTTTCACATTAAAACTTTCTCAGAAATGTCCAAGTTATAAGAATAAGATTGTCTTTGCACACTCTTGGGGGCCAGATATGATGAGGTGGCAGGCCAGATAATGGGCCTTGAATTTGACACACCTGAGCTACAACATAGAAACATGCTAGCTCATATGTGGCAGGTCCTCCTCATTCTGCTACAACAGCTCTGGCTCAATGTTTCCCTGCAGACATGCAATAAGATGCTCAATCTTATCGCCTCACCTGTCTGAGGTTTAAATGTTTCAGCTGATATGTGTGCCAAATTCAGCGTGGGAGCTGCTTGCTGTTATCTGTTTTGAGTGTATCAGGTTGTCTAACCTCCATCCATCACGCTGCAGATAGCTGAAGGCGCCATCGACCAGGCTGGCGGTCAACTGTCCCCCGGTGATGAACAGCGTGTTTACGGTCACCAGCTGACCCCTGAGATGGGGCGGGGAGGCCTCAGCGATGTACACAGGAATAGTCATGGAAGCAATACCTGCAGAAAGAAAGATGCAGCAGTTAGAGGGAGGTGGTGTTTGCAATGTGACTGCAGGGATTTATAACTTGATTAAATCTGATAACATTCATGCAGAAATTGTTGGTTTTATCTGTAAAAATGACATCAATGAAAACCTAGAGAACATGTCAAACTCAAGGCTGTCGGCCAAATCTGGCCCACCACCTTCATTTCATGTTGCATGGGAGAGCGATCCGACAACCACATTCATATCACATTTTATTATACATTTCTGAGGAAATTTCAAAGTGACTGCCTGTTTGATTCAGTACTGACATCAAAAAGTGAGGTTGAGAGCAGCTGGTTTATGTCAAAAAGTTATGATTTCGCAAATGTTTGCAAAAGATTTTACAACAAAAACTTACTAATTTTTGCCAAAACCCACAATATTTGTGAAATGAACTTTTTTTTTTTTTTTTTAATAAAAAGAAGAAGTGATTTTAGGATGAAAAGCTGAAATTATACAAAATTTTTTTTAACAAAAAGACCCTTGAAATTTCTACTTAAAAAGCCATAATTTTGTGACATTGGCAAGATTTGCAGTTTTACAAGCAATGTTAGCTTGTTTACAAAAAAGCATTTAAGTTTGTGACGTTACAAAAAACAATTCACCATTTTACAACAAAATTAGCTTTTTTTATGTTTTTAAAATTGTTATTATAGAGAAACGTTTGTGATTTTAGTACAAAAGTCTAAATGTTATGATAAAAATCAACTTTTGTGAAAGTTTTTTGCAAAAGAATCTAGGAACTTGTGGGAAGTCTGACAACATAGCTTGTTGAGAAAGTAATACTACTCATTAATTACTACTAATTAATCTGTATTCTGAGCAATCTGTATTGCATTTAACAAAAGGCATTAACTACAACATGAGTTGAACCTGCAGTTGAACATAACTTCAGTGTCTAAACAATAAGATCGCTACCATGACAACATTATCTCTGCAGAGTCAGGAGAGCATTGAGAACATTTTACACACAAAAAAGATGCCACGTCCACCAAAAAATATTAATTAATTGCTGTAAATAAATAAAAATATACTGAGCCCTGTTGTCATTAATCATCAATTATCACATTTGATATTTGCAATGATCGGTTATTGAATGCACTAAAACCTTACATTCCATTGATAAATCATGAAAGAGCATTCCTGTGGTCTCCTAAAATATGTTGAATGATATAGCAATATAACAAAGAGGCCAAGAGATTGAAATAAGATTAATGCAATTAATAGTAAAAAAAAAGAAAAGATCATGACCAGAGGCTTCACACTTAACTGATGATGGCCTATTTCCCACCTTTCTTTTATTTCAAAAATTCTTTGTTCTTTGTGTGTCTGCATATATGTGGAGCGTCAGTGCCAAGATGTTATATGCAATTTGATATTGCAACAAAATTAAATTTTTCTTCTGCTTAAGTGAAAGTAAGAGTGAATGTGACCTTCACCAGCCACCTTCACAGTCTGATCTAACAGAGTTTTGGTATCTGAAACTGACTCTGTCAGGACTAAAATCACCAACAGAGAAGCAGTGGATGTGTTATCCTCACTGATTATCCCTCCCTCCCTCCCTCAGGCATCCATCCATCCACCCTTCCATCAAGTCCAGCCCAGAGAGCCTCAGAACCTTAAACCTGACCAAATGTGATGATGAGGATGTGAAGATTAGGCTGTTTTCCAACTTCCAGATTGGAAAACAGAACAGTGAGTGAGAGCTACCAAACCCTGTATTATGGACCCCAACTAAGTGATAGGATAGGTGGACGCACTGAAATTCAGACTTTTGAGAAAGTTGTTTCAAATGAGCTAAGTCATAGAAACAATATAAATGATAAACCTCAGTTAGGGTTAATATCTAACTTCAGCTTTGGTCAATGTCACCAATGATCATGTTGTGGCTTCTACATCAGTGTCTGTTCTTGTCCTATTGGATCTCAGTGCAGCCTTTGAGACTGTCAACCACAAGATTCTTATTAATAGATTAGAGCATGTTATTGGAGTTGGAAGAAAGGCCTTGAAATGGTTCAAGTCTTATTTCATCCTCTTCTTTTCCTTTTGGCTAGATCAATTTCAGTTTGTCCATGTTAATAAAGATTGTTCCAGTCATACAGACAGTTGCGGAGTACCACAGGGTTCTGTTCTGGGACCGATGCTTTTCTCCTCATACAGTGATTACTAGGACAAGAAAATTGTCATCACCACAGGCTAGGCTGTGCGTGAGCAGAGATGTGTTTCTGCATCGTGTAATGAACCTGATGAATAAATATCAGAAAATATGGGTTAACCCTCAGGGAAGCTAGTGACAGTGCAATCGGTCCAGTGATGCACTGAAGCTACAGAATATTGAGATTTAGTGAGCACAAAGCTATTGTTGCTCAAACAGGCTAATATTTGTCTTAGTGTAATTTATCTTTACAAGGCTACGATAAAAAAGACATTATGTGCTGCTTTAGCCCCAAATAATTCTTAAATGTTAGTGTTGCTAATTGTTTTTCTGAAATTCATACAATGGCCGTTTCATCGACTTTATGAAATAAAACTCATATATGATCAATGTCACAATAAAAGCTACAGTTAGCCTCGTTGTATGGTTTTATGATGTCTTAGGATGCAAAAAAAAAAAAGATGAGAAAACTAAAAGTGGAGGAAAATTATAGGAAACACTCAAAAAAAAAAAAGTGCAGGAAAGTTGCAGAAAGCAGAAGACATCCATCCATCCATCCATTATCTATACCCGCTATTTCCTGTGCAGGGTCACGGGGTCTGCTGGAGTCTATCCCAGCTCACTTTGGGCGAAAGGCGAAAGCAGAAGACACCAGGAGATAATTGCACTTTGGCAAGTTTAGCTGAGGTTTAGAGGTTAGAGTTTAAGTCTAACCCTGAAAAAACCTGTAAAGCCCCTAAAAGAAAGTTGTGTGAACTTTATTGCACTTTCTTTTACCTTTGTAAACTGAAGGGGACAAAAAAACACTGGGGGGCTCTTGTCTTGCGTGTTTGATTAAACCTGATACAAGTACATTTTAACAAGTGTAAGTAATTTCTTTAACACAAAGAGACATGTATCCCACATGCTAATTTTGTTATATGTACCAAAGCCTAGTTCATGTACGTTGTACCGACTCTTAAACCTAAAGTTAGTTAATTTATCTGGATTTAAAAGACCTTGGACTTTATTTTACTACATGTAGCACAAAGCATGGATGCATAGAAAACCATAGAAACAGTTAATCTCAGAAATGGGCTGTGTGCTACTCTGATCTGGAAAACATCCAGTCCCAGACACATGGAACACACTACAGAATACACACGGACGCACCGGGCCACGTGCACACTTGTGTACTCGCGCTAACAGAACAGTCTGTTTGCCCGCGATGACGAGGAGCATCGAGACTGACGCTTTCTGCAGCTGGCTCCAGATAAGCTCTATTAATAGTCTGCTACTGCTTTCTGTACACCCTCCCCTCCCTCCTGCCAACACCCTGCCCTAAACTGCCGCCATGACTACGTGGCTGCCCGTTGCTGTGGAGACCACTTGCTGGGAAACCAGCCGCGCTGTCTCCGAGCATGCACCACACTGTGGCAGCTCTGGGAAGACAAATCAATAACCAAGACAGGGAAGCATCTGTTTTCTTTTTCTTTTTCAGAAGAGGAAACACCATCATTTATAGTTCAAAGTGCTTCTTAACAGAACAGTGAAACAAATAGTCACTTGAGTGATAAAGTCACTGTGCAACATCCGGTGGTCAAGTTTCTGCTCGGTGTGATCAAAGAAAAAGCCCCAATACCAACTGGAAAACACTCCATTACAGCAATTCAGCTCCATATTCAAAGTGGTTCCTTGACTGCACAAACATACCCTGAAGAGGGAGAGCCAAGTCTTTATCTTTGTTGTGGCTAAAAAAGGATTATCGTCTGATGGCGGATATCCGAGATTCAAATCACTGCTGAAATCTAATCAAATGCTCTTTGGCACGCAGCTTTTCTGATCAGACCAGCATGTTAGAAACCCATTTGTAAGGATCTGGGAAACCCTGCTGAAAGGCAGACACGAGGAAACCAAACTCCTGACTAGACTGAGAAACAGTTGGGGCTTAGGAAATAAAAATTTCACCAGCAACCATTCTGTTCCTGTGGTTCTCTGACAAAACATCTGTGACATCACCTAAAATTTTCTCAGTATAAAAGATGATCTTTTTATTGAAACAAACCCAAACAGAGCAAAAACTTGAGGTCCCGCTTCATGTACGTGTCTGACTGTGGTTTTTAGCTTCCAGTTCCGGTGGCCCGCTGCCTGAACTGCACATTTTTAAAAGATTTTTTTTTTTTTTAAATCTCTGTTATTCTGCAGGTTTTATTAAGTAGACCTACATTTTACAACCCCATAAATATCTCTATAAATACCTGTCAATCAGACAGTGACTTCAAAAATTTAACAGCCAAATATAAAACTAGTGGGGAAGAAAAAGAAAAAAAGTCAAGTGCTGCTATAGTCCTATATTTCTGCTTTCCCTCATAGTTTATTTTTGCTTCAGCTCTCGTCTTCCCTCTGCCTGAGCTTAAACTGGCTGTCAGCTACCTGAAATATCTCATAACTGTATATATAAATCCTGACATTTTAATTAACTGACTGGTTTCTGTAGTGAGTCTTCAAGCTTCAGTAGGTTGCGAGTGAGGGGGTGGAGCAGTCGCCTGCCAATCAGAGGGGGTCATTGCTTTGATTCCTGGCCTCGCAGTCCACGTGCTGAAGTGCCATGAACATGAATGCACAGACTATGCAGATGAAGAAAGTGCAGCTTCAGCCGTTAGTCCTAGAGTTGTAGAATTCTGTGAAGTTTCAAATTTGGAACATTTCCGGGGGAACAAACGGGAATTATCAGGAATATATGGGAATTGATGGAATAAAACTGCAGATTAGTCTGTCATAGGAAACTTAAATGTATTTGAAAAACATCTTTCTGCGTCATCTTGCTGATTTCATACACATTCATTTACGTTTATATTTCAACCCTTGTATGCAAACTCTCTGATTTAGCATAATATTCAGATGTAATTTACATTTTATTATCTACTACTATTCTTTTGTCCTTTGGTAGGGGAGAGTTGCTCGTTTGAGTTTGGAAAACATGGCAAAACCAATGCAGTGTTCTGGATTCTGTACTACCTTGCTGTAAATATCAATAAACAGAATTAGAAAAAAAAAAATTTCAACCCTGTGTGTTCCTTGGTCACATGCTCATATATCCTGCATGACACCAGGTTTGTATGTAAAATCAGCCTCGACTCACTTAAAAGTCCAAAACATAATGTTGTCTCCATATTGTCCGCACATGTAGTGAGAATCATTATATCTTGTCATTATTTAAAATTTTTCAGTATTGATGCCAAAACCGATACCTTGTTTTAAAAATCAGTGTATTAAAATGTCATCATGCAGGCAGATATTTAAAACTTCAATGTTAATTTTTTTTTTTTTTATTCTAGAAGTTGTTGCAGAAGATAAACTATACAGTGTGGTTTAATTTTAGTGATGGTTAAGTCGCATTAGACATCCATAACTATTAACTTATTCACTAGTTTAAGTTTTTAGATGTAGAGAACTCAAACTAGGGAAGGAATAACAAGTGAACAGCTGTCAAACCTCTCTACCAGGTCTTTCAGTCTGGGTTTTTCACAAGTTTGTAAAGTTCAATTCCAAGAGGAAGAATTCTCAAGAATCCAGTTCAGGTTTTACCTCCAAGCTCCACATTCAGTTGGTATTTTTGCTACCAGCAGCTGTTGAGTATTTGGATACTTGATAGTATCAGAGCAATTTGGCTGATAGTTGAAAGATATTGATGAGTCACTACATTAGCCGGTGGCAAAATTTGTTCATACAGTAGCTAGCTACCCGGTTTGCTGGACCAGTGAATCAGATGTTCCAAATATAAGCTGGCGAGCCCCATTTTATTGGTAATTCTTTTGTTTCTGCGATGCTGCTTTCAACTGCCTTTTGCCAGTTTTTAGTTATTATACAAGAATGTAATATATAGTTTGATTTAGCATGATTGAGGAGCACTCATCTACTTATCTAGTCTTTTTCTCTTCACTTATCCATCATCAGTTGTAACATATTTCAGCTGTTCCAGACTTATCCATTTGTTTAGCTTATCCTCATCCTGTGTTCTATAAACTTGTATTTTTTTGTATTTCTGTTGTGATTTTCGGAATTATGATTTCTTCTTCATTTTGGTTTTCTTGTTCTCTCTTTAATTCTGTCCCTGTCTGTCCATCTTCCCTGATTGTCTCATCTGCCCTTGTGAGTTTATATTGTCTTGTAATTCCTCCCTCCCCTGCTGGTCCATTGTCATTCCTTTCATCATCTTCATTGCATTATTCCTTGTAGCAGTGGAGAGTTATTAAAATAAAAGAAAATTGTTTATTACCGCTGGGCTCTACTCCTGCATCTCCCTGACATTAACTTTAAGTCTGCATTATTGTTTTACTTCTAGTTCGTTCTCTACAGTGCGATGCCACGTGCACCATCTGAAATAATTCACCCCAAACAATGCAGAAGGAAAGGCTAGCAAACTATAATTTAACTAATATAACTAACACGTTTTTGGAAAATGTTCCTTTTATTCAGCATTTATTCTTTTTTGTTGTTCAGTGAAATAATTTGATAAAGTCCCCCTCACAAATCTTAAATTTATACGCCCTTCCATGCATGTCTGCTTATGACCACAGTGTTTATATTCATGTTTGTTCATGATATATTACAACCGATTTCTCTTCAATTCCAGTAAATATCTATTAATTCCCACGGAACATTGCCAGATATGAATATTTCCCAAATTCCACAGCTTAACATCCTATTGAAAGTTTCTTAAAGTTTTCCAGAAGCTGGACACTAACCTGGTCCAGCAGATATAGAGGAAAATAATCTTCTGGTTGCCGTCTTCATCTCACATGAAACGCACATGAAAATGTGGAGAAGATAAAGAAAAGTAGAGGATTCATTCATCAAACTGTCCTGACTGACCTCAAACAGCAGCTCACGTGTTTCTGATCGGCCAGTGTCACCGCTGCACGTACCTGGACATCGACGTCTGCTCTGACTCATTTTATTGATTCTGGTAGCAGAGGGCCATAAAGACTGATTGGATAGTTGCTCCAGCTTGTATTCCTTCCACAGCCATCAACTGATATGACTGACATAAGCATCCCTCTGAGTCAGAGGTGTTGACTGACTCAACAGGATTTATTAACTGAGGAGGAATTGGCTTTTATTTTGTCCAGCAGATTTATCTAATTAGAAATAAAATACAATACTTTAAAAGTGTGCATGCAATGTAGAGGGTGGAAGGGTACAGTTCATGTATATTTGACCTCAGCAAATATGTCTGTTGTACTCAATTCGTTACCAAATACATTAGGTTTTATTTCTGCACACTCAAGACCATCATCTGTTTTAAAAGTCCAGCGAGCAACGAAAGACAGCCAAGTTCGAAGGATTCCAGTGTAATAATATAGAAGCGAAGGTAACTAATTTCAATTTAGTCAAAAGAATCTTCTTCAGAGCTCTGAAAGCCACAATTTTATGGACGTTTTTAGGCTGCAGTAGAAACATGGTGGACTGAGCCGGATATGAACCGGTCATGGCAGGGAAGACACAATCACTCTTATTTTCATGAGCCTCTACACTAATGAAAAAGAGTCATGAATATCATATATACGGCTTCTCTGCCAAAGAAAAAGCTCCACTCTGGAAGATTAATGCCTGTATGTGGATTCACCTCCCACTGCCAAATCCCTGCGTCCTCCCGCTTTTCTCTGCTGGTTTTTACCTCCTTGTTCTCCGGATATATCGGCAGTATTTCAGGATTTGAGTCAGTGGCGTGTCTCCATGTTCCAGACGACCATATGTCTGCTGGTGAGATCGCACAGCTGATGCTGATGCATTTAGTGAGTGATGGATCATATCAATGTCACATCTACACCAGGTGGTGACAGGAAAAATATGTTAGAGCCCTTTCAAGCTAATACGGTGCTAGATTACCAGTTTTATTGATCATATAAGTTCGTAGAGTCTCTGGAGGAAAGCTTCACAATCATCTTATGTTCGCTGGCTTTGATTCCTCCAATGTTCTCATCTTTTTACACTCGCTGATGTCTTTATTAGGTCCAGCTGAGCCTGTCTCAGAAAGAAAACTTACATTTCTGTTCCAAAAAGAGTGGTAACTTAGTCTTAGACTGAAGTCCAGCCTGTTTCAGAAACCAAAGTAACTTATATTGGGAATTTGTTGCTATGAGCAATTTTTGTTGAACAAACCCAGTTTCTCTCTGTCTCCTACTCTTCAAACAGCTGAAAGGGGTTTACTTTCATCACACAATCCATCTTATAATACATTTAGAGATGTCTGAACAATGGCAGGTGCTTTTATTGATTGATGACGCTACACTGGTCTCTATTTTCATCAGGAAAGTGAATTGTGGATCCAAGTAGTTAGTTTGTAATACCCTAATGAAGAGTTACATAACTCATATGCATGATGTTATCCTTCTGTGCATCATTTAAATCATATGCATCATATACAAAACACTTTCGGTTTTTTTAATTTTATTAGCTTAATCACTATTTACAAATTTCAGGTTTTGGTCATGAGGATAAGAATACTGAACATAAAAGGGAAGGGTATACAGAACTGTGAGCAAAGTGGTTTTTACGTCTTATTTATTTATTTATTTTAATTTTCAGTAGCTGTATTCTCGCAGCGGAAAGGAACGTTTTACAGGATTTTGGATAATCTACATGATGTAAGAGCTGATATTATTCATTATTTAGAATAACTTTAATAGCATCCTGCTTTCACCTCTGTGAGTAAAGATGTTTTTCCTTTAGGATTTTCCTGATGTACCTGGATGCACTTGAAGACACTCGTATTCCCATCGAAGCTCCTTGAAGATTTTTTTCTTGTCCTCTGGGGGAACACCGAGGCGCTCCCAAACCAGCTAAGAGATATAATCTCTCCAGAGTCTCCTGGGTCTGCCCTGGTCCACCCACATGGAGATGCCTGAACATCTCCCCAGGGAGGCGAACAGGAGGCATTCTGGCCAGAGGAAGCACCTCAACTGGCTCCTCTCCATGTGGAGGAGCAGTGACTCGATCTGAGTCTCTCCTGGATGACTGAACTTCTGTCTCTTAGGGAGAGTCCAGCCACCCTACGGGGGAAATTCATTTCAGTTGTTTGTATCTGCAATCTCATTCTTTCACTACCCACAGTTCATGACCACAGATGAGGATAGGAACAAAGATCGATGGTAAACAGAGAGCTTTGCTTTTTGACTCAACTCTCTCTTCACCACAACAGACCACGAGAAAGTCAACATTACTACAGATGCTGATGCCGATCTCCCGCTCCATTCTTCCCTCACTCATGAACAAGAATCCGAGATACTTGTTCTCCTCCCCCTTGAGGCAGAACCTTGCACCAAACCTCGCTACACAAAACATCTATTTCAAATGAACAGCTAATCATCAGCTTATCTCAATTGCACAGGTCTGCTAATGACCCATTCATGTGCTGAAGCAAAGAATCATCAAAGATGTGCTGGAAATGCGTCCCTCAAGGACTGGAGTTCCCCAGCCCTGGTCTAAGTCGTAAAAGTTGAGTTATTGAATATTTCAGAGAACTGAAATAATTGACAATGGTGAGAGTATATCTGTTTCAATTCATTTGATTCACGCTGTGTGCCATTTTATAGTTCTGTCTGAAGATGTAGTCCCCTATCTAGTATATGCAGTCTGACTATTAATAATGAAAACTAGCGTAGAACCAAAGCTCAGTACATTAGTCAGTGGCAAGACAGAACATTTTTTCTGCGTGACAGCAATGAGACAACAGAGAGCTGTGGTGTCTGAAAGTTTCCAGTGCACGTAGTGACGGAAATAATGCACTATTTAGAGATTAGAGGGAGGTTTTGGACAAAGCTTTAGACTAATGGGAAAACTTTAGGGGCCTGGCATTTCCTGAATATTCACAGTTATGAAATGTTGTACGAGACGCTTTGTTGGCTTGATTAAATGGTCAAATATGTCCAGTTGTGTTAACATTTCATTGAATACAAATGCATGACAACATGTTCACCTCGAAGATGAATTCGTTCAAAAGTGTCAATGCCATAGGTTTCAAGAAATTGTTTTTTCACACGGTCTATGGTCAATGTATTAGCTGAGCGTCCATTCACTTCAGTGGGACTGAATGGAACAGTTTTTTTTTCATCGCCTCGAAACTCGACGGTCATTGGATAACTGCCACTATTTAGTTCCGCCTGACGCTCAGCTTCTCTGGAGGTGAAAGGAGCTGTGGGCTGGCCTGGACGCCGAGCTTCATGATGATTGGAGGATCAATCGAAAGGCAGAACCATGTTTTGATTGACAGCTATTTTGAGATATTTACCGTCACTTAATCATTGGGAGCTCAGTCCCATTGTGGATTTTTCAAGTGAAGTCAAAAAGACAAACCCATTTCTTGGTATTTTCTTGGTGAAATTGCTTGACCATTGTTCATTTCTTACACTGTAAATAAAAAACACTCATAGTATTTCCTTGTTTCAGTTTAACGTAACTTCAGCATTTCCTTCCTCGAGTTTAATATCGTTTTGTTAGTTCGTCCACAGATCATTTTTTACAAGGAGCAGAGGGCAGAATTTACAGACATCCCAAGTCTCCCAGAAGTTCTGGGAGTCTCCCACATTCAGATAGCAGCTCCCTGATGCCCACAAGTCAGATAAAATGTCCCGGAAAATACTAAAACATTGATATTTTCTAAATATCTCTAAATATGCTCTCTTCTCCTTTTTCAAATGCTGAAGCGGTGACGTGCTCCCCCTCGCCTCCCAAACTTTCCATCTTCTGACCATCCTGGTGTTTACCTGCAACTGTGGACTGGATGCCACCCTAAGATGCCCACTGGTGTGGCCGAACTGCAGTCCAACCCTCCCACCACCACATATTTATATAATTTTACAATAGATTTTTTTATATTTTGTCCTGTCTCCCTCCTCAGTTCTTCCTTTACCTGGCTGGCTACTGGCAAGAGGGTCCCCCCTACAACTGAGCCAGGTCCTGCTCTGGGTTTCTCAGAAGCACCTAGAAACAACTTTGTTGTAAATAGATGATATATATAAATAAAGTTGAATTTAAATAAATATTTAGTATGAGAGATATCAGTATTTCAGTATTGCTCACTAATGCCCGTACTGCCACAGCCACTGAAAGGGTTATCGAGCTTTACTTGAATCTCCATAATGACGGTATGGCACCGCCCTTCTTCCATGAGCTCCAGTAGCTCAACAACTCCTCCTCGTCCCCAAGGAAGCTCTGAGCTCGCTTTGACAAATCCACAACGCAGCGTGTGTTGTAGTGTGCTATTAAAAGTGAATACTTCTACCAAAAAAGAAATACAAAAAAAAAAATCCCAAACACTTCAGTTGCTGAATTATTCTACTTCACAGTTTCATCTTGAAGTGTTTTTCTGTTTTTGACCTTTAATGTTGTGAAAAGTTTGTCTGTGGCTGTTTGGAGTCCAGGTCAAAAATAGTAACAGCACATTTAATTTATTCCAGCATCCGAAATGAGTGGGAAGTCACAAGACAGGCAATACCAACAGTATTATTTATATTATTTAAATATATTTGCTAATCTGAAATATTGTTGTTGTTTCTATTGTCCTTGCTTTTTCTTCCAGATTTTTTGTTTTTTAGGCCATTTTGCCCAGCCAGAAGATGACCTGCTAAAAAGGGGGTGATTACCAAAGCAAAGCTGGGCTGTCAGAACACATGATTCAACTCATATGAGGACAATTATGGCCTGCTCATATTCCTCTGCTGAAACTCCCTTGAAAACAACAAATACGCTGCTTTTTATGCCGCTGCTTTCTCTTTACTTCATTGTAAATCACTTGAGAAAACGGTGGCAGTCCCCTTCTTATTAACAAGCTCAGTGTTCAGCACCAAGGACAGTTCCCAGCGCTCACATACACAAGCACAGCCTGAGGTCATTGTCTGGTCAGGCTAAGCCTCGCAGCGCCACAACATACTTGGACAAAGCATCTGCCTTGGTCCTGCAAAGGCTCTGATCAAAGCTCAGGACTGACTCACTTGATCTGAGAGCCAGGGAGATTCTGCACAGCACCCTCCATCACTGTGATCTACTCAAGAGACATTCAGGGCATTTTCAATCAAATGCAGTCTGAGGAAAGAAAGAAAGAAAAAACACCCTGCATATAAGCTGTTATTGGCTTTGAAAACAGCTGCACAGTGAGACAGCTGATTAAATTCGCCAGTGAGAGCAGGAGAGGTGCTGCCCTTTCTTAATTAAATGCAGCAAAGTCTGACTAATTTTAAAAACAATTCTACCTGTGTGACTCCAGTTGTGGATGTTTTGATCATGTAACCTCACTTCAAAGATTATCCACAGAAAAATATGACTCTTTCACAACAACTCAATGCACCAATGTCAGGCTAGACAAAACTCATTTTCTGAACAATGTGACATTTTAGTGACATGCTTTAAACAGCTATAACACGCACATCAGCAACATCTTCATTAGGTCCACATTGAGCTTCCACCCAGCTAAGATGAGAATTATATAAACCAACCAATTAATTAGAAGCTTCCAGGTATTGAAATGTTATTGCAGTATAATTAGCAGCAGTATTTCTGATTCAGAGCCATCCATAGTTTCCAAGGACATAAAAATTCAGTATTTTCAACTGCTGGATAATTTGTCCAGACAATGTGATTATACACAGCCATGAGGGTGATTGTGTATCCTTTTGTTTTGCATTGTTTTATCTATGTGAGGCGAAGAGATAATGACTAAGGCTGCAGGCATCTGTGGTTAAAAAAAAAAAATTACAGTCTGTGGATTTTATTTTCTAAACGTTTTCTTTTACCACAAAATGAGCAGAACAACCAGAGCAGATGTGCATGGCAACAACAAATGTCTCCAAAAGGTTCAAAAGCATATCTACTTCACTGTACTAAAAATGTAGACATGAAAGTTTTTTGTTTTTTTTTAAACAAAAAAAAAGAAAGAAAATGTTATTCATTTGCTTGTCTAGTCCTCATTTCAGCTCACACAGTTCTGGTTAAAAAATTTGTATATGGAGAAATTTAATCAGAATTCATGGAAGCTAACATTAGTTAGCATCACAGGTTAGCACGAGCCAAGCCAAGCTAATATAGCTAATGAGTAGTAACTAAGGTAAAGTGTGTTTAAAGGCCTCTAGTCTTGCTCATCCACCCATTTCTGGATTAACAGGTGTTTAGGCGAAGTGGGTCTTGTCGACGTATTTGTGATGTCACAGGAGATTTGTCCAGTTCTTCTGGTGGAGTCTATGGTTTTCAACAGCATCTGTAGAAATAAAAGTGATGCCATTGTGGAACAGCTAGCATTACAACTTTAGTTTAAATCATAGCAAGCATAGCACACGTTAGCAACAATAGTTTAGTAGACTAGCTATTTTAGAAGTAACATTGCTAGTAAATCTCATACCTTTATTTCTAAAGAATTATCAACATTGAGGGAAAGTCACGTCAATACTGGCCCTTGTTTTGCCTGTTTTTTGTTTTTTTGTTTTAAAAATAGCTCTTTTGTGGTAATTTGTGGCAAATATCAGTAGCTCAGTTACCACAAACACAGTCTTAACTCTTAAGGCAACAAGTCGTTCTTAGCGCCTAGAGATGACTTGTCATTTAAATGTGCTAATATATGTGCTAATACCATGGTATAATATTAATAGTTTTCTTTATTAATCATAAAAAAACATATTTCTAATTGTATGTAGAAATCCAGAGACTGCACAGAATCCACCTTCCCAGGTTCCTTTAGTTCCTTTAGAGCTCAGAGGTTTGCTGCTGAAAAAGAGCTGAGAGGCAAACCTGCGTCAGTGGTGACGGCCCTGCGGTTGACTTCTTCTTTTTGTTCATCAATCAACTCTAAATCTCTCTGAACAGTGCTGACACACACACACACACACACACTATCTAAAGTGTCTGTCTACACATTTTATACCCGTTTATTTTTAGTACAAATGACAAGCATCTATTAGTTTTGGCAACTGGTCAAGCTCCATCAGCCAGTGTAGCTTCCTGACATGCCATATTGCAAACACACACTAGGACAGGTGATGTTTCCAAAGTAAAAGGCTTCTGTCTCATCAGCTTTGAAGTAAATTCTCAGTTGAAACAATGCAAGAATGTGCCAGAGGCTATCTGAGCCAAAACACACCGTATCTGAAAACAAGCCAAAAAAAAAAAAAGTGGTGTTAACAATAAATAAATAAATCCCTCAAACCATGGGGTTGAGCTGGGCTTGCTCTCCAGAAAATCTGTGAGCGATGTCACAGAGGGTTTTTGTCCAGTTCTTTTTATACAGTGTGTGCGCTCCAGGAATATTTCATTTTCAATAAGAATATACAGCACAAAAAGTGCAAAAATGTTTTTTTCAGTTCCTTTGCCATGACCAGAAGCAACACCAGCAACCATTACCTGCATTTAAATAAGTAGGACAGGCTACTGTAGAGCAAATGCAAAACAGTTATTACAACACGACAAATATAATCATTGTCTTTATTTACATCAGGTAAATGACTAATGTCCCACAGGATTAATATCACACAGATTAATATCTGTGATACAAATCCAGAGTGAAAGCACCATGTCTATGATTTGTAAAGGTAAAGGTAAAACTTCACTGCAATTATCAGCTTTCTTACAGCAAACACAGAACTCATGGGATAATCTTAATCCTGGGCAAATGCACATCTAAGTCACTCAGGTTTTTAAGCGGGAGATCTTTTTTTTATTTTTCCTATAGCTACCTTTTCTTCCTTGGTCCCTGGTTTAAAAAAACAAAAAAACAAAAAACAAAAACAAGGGAACATAGATAAATCAGAATTCGTTATCATTAAGCTTCACGTGGATATCCATAAAAAGCAAGAAGACAGAAGAGCAACAGTGAGCACAATGACATGCGTAGAGCATGTCACCAAGCTTGAATGCTGGTCTGACACCACAAAGCCTTTACTACAGCGTTACCATGGCAACTTAAGCACATATGTCATATTTTGGGTTTTATCAGCTGTCAAGATGTGTAGAATAATAATCTTTATGGTTGCGTCCAATTCAATATAAGCTATGGATTCATATCATGATTTAAAAATGATATTAATGAAATATTATTTAAAATGTCCATCTTATCTTTTGCAAATACACTGAACAAAATACAGACAGAGTGTAATGTTTGGATTTCTGAAGATCCTATAATCCCATGCAGACAGGGCACAAACATCTTTCTGAATATTTTATCAGAATTCTTTAGGGACAGAATGTACAGTTTGAAATAAGAAAGTGTGAAGTATTAGACCACAACAACTAATTTATGGTCCAGTAGTGAGTCCCACATACACCTGTGTCCCTCCATATACTTCACTGACTGCCCGTTTACAAACCTGTCAATAATGAAGTGCTACAGTACATGCTAGAAATCTTACATGAAGTGAATATTAAATTTGAGCTTGATAATCAGATAAAAATTACAAATTGAAATTGGATATTTTACCCAAGAACAGTCTAAGACTCGCCACGAGAAATGTCTAATTGAGAGAAAACACTGTAATTGCGTCACTTAGTTCAATAAATCATTTTCAGTCCCTGAGGTCTGGCTCAATATTTCCTGTCTGAGACACGAAACAGCTTGTATCCAACGACATTCCACGTGCTTCGTTAAAGGTCAGCTCGACAATATCCCATCCAGAGCAGGCTTCTATGTAGGGAAAAACAGAAGAAAAAAAAACCAAGGAGGCAGGGCCTGGTGGTGTGTGGCCTTTCCTGGCTCGACAAACAGTTGGGATGACCTTTTTACTGAGTTCAATTCAAAAATGCGAAGCAATTGGTATTCCTGTTCATATGCAGGTGACAGACTTGAGCGGGGATAATTAAAGGCAATGAAAAATGTTGCCTTATTAGTGTCTCCAATGGCCAACTGTGGTGCCAGGATGTGCCTAATTATCTGTCAAGGCTTGGCTCAAACATGCTTAGTTTAATGAGTATCACTGTATGGGATAATGTCGTAATGGCTGCAGTGAAGGGGATACTTAATTCGGCAGCTGAAATGACCCGTGTGGTTAGTCGCCTCCCCGTATTAGTAATCAGAGCTTGTTTGTAAATGATATTGTGTAGCTGCCACATTTGTTATGATTATTTCATAAGTGTTCATTAGAAAAGGGATTATTTCTTCACTCAAGAAGAATGAATCAGTATTAATTCTGCGTACAAAGAAATAATAACAAACAGCATCATGGACAACGTTGTTTCTATCTCCAGTTAAATCTCACTCTTAACAACTACCAGAAAATGCTCTTAACACGCAAATGAGACTAACTTCTCAAATAAATAAAAATCTTTTTACTGTTTAATATTTATTTTTTTATTGATTTTCCCTTCAGGGGGTCACATGAGCATTTTTTTTTTAATTGTCACATTACCCTGCCTTCCTCTGTCACATCATCCTCTTCATCATGCCAGAAATCTCCTTTTTCTCCTGCCTGACAGCCTCATCTCCAGCACCCCTCGTCCATTGTATGAACAATCCCTAGATGTTCAACCCTGCACGTTCCTCTGATGTACATATTCTTTATTCTATCCATCCTCGTCATTCCCCAAAACTCTGAGCATCATCATCTCTGCCACCTCCAGCTCTCCTTCCTGTTCTCCTGGTCATCACGGCTGTCTGTAAGCCAGAGAGAGGGGCTGGTCTCACAACTGTCTTGTTAACGTCTTCTTTTGCTCTTGTTGCTTCTCTTCTATCACAGATAACTCCAGACACTCTTCTACACTCCACCCTGCCTCTACTCTCTTCTTCACCTGTTGTCTGCACTCTCCTGAACAATTGAGACCAAGTATTTAAATTCCCCCTCCTTCTTCACCTCCACACCTTACATTCACACCATTCCGTTTTCTCCCCATTTTAATTTACCTTCATTTCTCGTCCCTCTGCTCTCCACAATCACCACAGATCACATCGTCATCTGCAAACATGGAGACCCTGTCTGAGCTCATCTGTCAATCTGTCCACCTCGTCAAACCAAAGCAAGCACCTGGGTGGGTCCTTGATGCAGTCCCACTTCCACCTGAAACCATCGGTTGCCCCTACTGCACACCTAACCACCCTCATACATGTCCTGCACCAACTTGACATACCTTTCTGCCACTTCAGACACCCTCGTGCACTACTGCATTTCCTCTCTCAGCAATTTTTAGTCATGAAACCTTAAAAAAAGTCATGAAACCTAAAAAAAACTTAAATTATAACCACTTTTCTTAACCCAACTTTTACTACCATTTTCTAGATGTATGGCTCATCATAAAACTTTCTAAAAAAGTCAACAAATAAAAGAATCATCATTTCCACGTGCAGCCAATGTGTAAATAGAAATAATAGAAATTGTTTCTTCAGGAGTTGTAATTAACGTGTAACACTGCAGCTAACCACTGTATTATTCAGTAGTGATTCCAAAGTCCAGTTCTAAAGCAATCAATTAACTTATATATCTTGAATGTCAAGTTAGTATTATAGTATTTTCAATTATATAAAACATGCAGTGATGTCCAGTAGAATCATGACTGTTTTAATGCATCACCAACATCCAGTTTTGACCCTCATCCTCATCTCCGGCTCAGTACAGCGCATACTGATGTTATGTACTGTAGATGATGGAATCTTCAAAGTCAAACTACATGTGGTTTGTTGCAGATTGCCCATTTCTGCCTCTCTGAAATGCTTCTTTTATACTCAGAAATGTCATCGACCTGTTTTCAGTTAACCATGATTAGCTGTCGAATTCTGATTTATTACAGTTACTTTTCCAGGCTTTTGTGGCCCCTGTTCCACCTTTTTGAGATGTGCTGCTGTCATCAAAGTCAAAATGAGATAATATTCTCCATGATAATGAAATGTCTCAGTTTCAGCATCTGATATGTTCTTTGTGTTTTACTGGGAATAAAATACTGACTTTATATGACATTTGCAAACCATTGTATTCTGTTTTTATTCACATTTCACACAACATCCCAACTTTTGTGGAATTAGGGATTGATTTTACACTTAAATCTAGCTTGAGCTGGGGTGCACTCCTGTAATCTACAGAAGCCATTTTGAGGCTATCAATGCTAACAATCAATAGTGACCCATCAAGATCCCAAACTTTAGTCAATTCTTTCACCTGCAACTCATCTTTTTTTCTTTTTTAGCATAAAGTCTTTAGAAATGCTGCTAATCTTTAAAAATATGTTCCGCTAATCCATCAGAACCATCTTTCCAGAACCCTTATTTAAATGTCCAATCTTTTCCACATGAAAAGATGCATGCAAACTAAGGTCACACATCAAGAATCAAAATGGCATCCATTCATCAAAAGAAGCTTCACTCGGTAGTCGGACTTAGATTTGTGCAGCAGGTAAAAACAAAACTCTTCACCTTGGCAAGCCATATTTCTTAATCAAATTAACCCTCTTCTGTCATCCTCGAGGTTGACAAAGAAGAGAAAATAGTCTGCAATTCCTTCACAAATAATTGAGTAGAGCACTTGTTACTCTCAGAGGAGGTGACGATGGAGCCGCGAGCCTTTAAAGTGAGCTTTAACAGCCCTCTCCTCAACGCATGAGTAACAGCAGCTGATTCATAAAGGGAGGAACAATGAATCCTGATCAAAGCACTGCTGTGATTACAGGTAGAGAGGAAGCACATGCAAATGTGGGGATGGCGACGAGGATGCAAGGAAGGACACAATCCTGACATGAGGCAATGAAACTGTCCCTTCTACAAAGTCAATTTAACATGGCTTCCCTTGAGCATGCAGCACTGTTATCTTATGTACCATCCAAAATCATTTTTCCCCTCATCACTTAATGGTGCTCATCAAATTCTATGAAATAATTACAACAACAACGATTAAGTTGTCTCACAGCTTCAAGCATGCAGCTAAAGAAAGGGTGAGCCTTTGTGGGCAATTAGAAACTGAGAATAACTGCAGCCATCAGGGATGTGAGCGATGAGCTAAACCGTTAAATGCTTTAACATTTGCAACTTTACAGAGACTCTTGAAGTTTCAGTGCGGAACATTTGGGGGGAATTAATCAGAATTAATAATAATAATTAATTAACAGAAATGCAAGCCATAATATCACATGGAGGCACCAGTTGTACTTGTCATTACTGAACAAGTACAAGACTTCCACATAATATGCACTTATTCAGGTCGGCATGATCATAAACCCTTCACACTTGAAAGGGAAGGTGGGGGCTTTAACTTGGCACCAATTTGAAATGTATGGCACTAGATGACCTTACATCCTAAATTCATAACTAATTAAATTATATTTGATCACAGAGCCACTGAAGTTTCTTGGAACAGCTCTAGAAACATGCACAAGTGTCATCTGGACACGCTTAAACCTCCGAACGCCCTCCTTTGGAGGTTTAAGGGCATCTTATGGATGGATTTTACAGAGCTGATTTCGTCTAGGTGCTTATGAATACGGACAGCAAATGTTTAGGCATGTTTTCTAGTCAGGAGCATTCAGGTGTGTGTCAACACAATGCAGAGAGGGAACAACATAGGCACTTGTCTTAGAGTAGCAATTATTGCGGACCAACAATCTGGAAAGGAATAAAAAGAAAAGAAAATATTTCAAAACAACCAGAGTTCAACCTTTCGTATTCAACCTTTTGTAAATCCTCTTAGAAGTTGACATTATGGAAAATGAACACCAAGGTCTGCCCCCTGCAATGCTCAGAGAAATACAAACAAAAAACAAACAAAAAGAAAATATAGTTTGTTTGGAAGGGCTGGCAGGAGGAAAGCCTCTTCTGTCTAAAAAGGAGATGAAATCACAACTGAGGTTTACAGACCTGCATCTGAACAAGCTACAGGACTGCTGGAACATTATCCTGATGAACAGATCCCAGGACATGCGGAGTTTGGCCTTAGCAGGAGCATCTCACACTGTTAAGCGTGGTGGAGGGTTGATGACTTGGGATTGTTTTGAAGGCTCAAAACCTGGGAGCATTGCAATCACTGAATTAACCAAGAGCTCTGTGGACCAGAGTGTTCTAGACACAAACCTGAGACCATCCATATCAGTTCTGCGTGAGCCAACACAACTGATTCAGATGAACGAATCATCATCAACTCTGTCAATGACGCTTTGATTTGAGCCAGGTGTGTTGGAGCAGAGAAACACCTGAAACATTCACAGAAGACGTACCAGAAGACAAGGATGAGACACACTGATCTATTCTACAGCTAAAGCTTTGTCAAAATTCAGTCATGCATGGAGCTGGGTACTTAGCCTATAAATACTATGTTCTTTTATATGGAAACCAAAACTGATATGTTGTCTTTGATACCAGTAAGTTATTTTAGACATTAAAAGGTAGAACACGTTCAGAAGATAAGCTACACAGAGAATTTCGTCCTCAGCTGTGTTTAGGACCCATAAAACATGAGCAGATATACTTTTCTTCACAAGTTTTTAAACACACAGAGTCAGAAGTAGGGAACAAGTAATTATTGGACAGTTGTCAAATCTTTCTACTTCTTATTCCTGTTCAGGTTTTTCCAACTTTTTCTTTTTAAATGAATAGTTCAGTTCAGTTGAATTGATTATTCAAGAACCAGCCTGGGTTCTTGAATAATCAATCATAGAGTATTCAAGAACCCAGGCTGGGTTTTACCTCTCACCTCCAATCAAGAATCTAAATATTAAAATCTTTAGCATCTTTACTGTGGTTCAATTCAAATTTCACACAGTATCTACTCACAGAACTACACACCCAACTGGTACAGAGCCAGACATCTGGGACTAAAACCTCCACAAGGCAGAAGACAGCAGTCCAGTGAAGCAAAACCCAGAATAAACAATGAAGGTTGCATATAGCGGGACAGAGTTAGTGATAAAAAATCTCCCCCACTAATTACTTTAAGATTATACTGGAGCTACTGGTCGTGTTTCAGGGGATCATTTGAAGTTGCCGCTGCCTTTCCATGACAGGACTGGATCATTATAGCAGTGTGACTGTGATGGTGGTGTCCACAAGGCACCAAATGATAGGGCCTAGACCAGAGGGCTCCAAATCCAGTACTTTCTGGGCTAGACTCGCTATCTTAGATGTTTCCCTGTCACAGCACACCTGATTTACATGAATGAGTCCTTAACAGACCTTGATGACCTGCTGGTGGTGTTCCATTCATTTGAATCAAGTGTGTTGTGGCACGGAAACAACTAAGACGTGCAGGACAGTTGCCCACGAGGGCATTTGGACACCTCTGGTCTAGACAAACCTCAACTGCAATGCTGGTAGGACTTCAAGAGGGATATACAGAAATGTCCCAAAACTTTGAAGAACTGAAATAAAGTTGTGATGAAAGATGGGTCAAAATTCCTCCCCGACAAAGAGACTGAGAAATGACTACTACCAGTGACTGCTGCTAAAGGTGGATCTACAAGCTACTGGATGATGGAGTACTTGAGGTTTCTGGTATTTTTCTTCTTGCTTTCATTTTTGTTAAAATAAATAATGTCACAGTGGGGGGAGGTTAGATTCCGATGTAATAGTGTGCGAGAGAGTGATTATATTTACAACTTTGTGTAACTCATCTTTTATTTCACGAAAAACCAAATGTAAACTGGGGAGGAGTGCTCATTTGGACGCATCTTACCGAGCCCCACTCCGACGATGAGCCTCCCCGCCAGGAGTGCCTCTTTGCTGGGAGCGGTGCCCAGCACGATGCCGCCGACGGTGAAGGAGAAGCTGGCCAGGAGGATGCACACCCTGCGGCCGAAGAGCCCGTTGAGGAAGCCGCCCAGCAGGGCGGACAGCGCGGCTGCGGCCACAGTACTTGAGATGAGCAGCTCCTGCCACAGAGCGCTCAGCTCCAGCTCCTTCTTCAGCAGCAGCATCGCCCCGGAGATCACCCCGGTGTCGTAGCCGTACAGAAACCCCCCCAGGGCGGAGAACACGGCCAGGACGTAGACGAACCCGGGCGTGACATCCTGTTGGAACTGCTTGCGGGCAGCCCTCTCCAGGTCCCCGGTGTTGGAGGAGGAGGAGGTGGAGGCTGCCGCTGCCGGAGCTCCGGCGGCGGACGCTCCGGCGGCGGCGCCCTGGCTGCTGATGCTGGCGCTGGACGGAGCTTTGATGAGGCTTCGCTCACCTCCGTCGCTGACTTTCTTCCAGCGCTCGCCCATCAGGTTGCTCATATTGCGGAGGGTGTAGTCATGGTAGACGTGCCTGCCTGACATGTGGGAAACACCACACAGGAGTGGGTGGCTGAGTTGGATCTGATTCTGCCTTTAGAAAAACAACAAAACAAAACAAAACAAAGAAACAAAAAACTAAACAAAAAACACGCCTTAACCTGGAGTTAAAGCCACTTAAACAAGCAAACAAAGGAAAGAAAAACACTTTCAAAGGTGTGGACGGCTGCTGAGGAAGTTGCTCTCCTGCCTCGTGTTCATCAGCGTTCAACATCCCTGTGGTCCTGATGAGAGTTGATGAGGAGGAGTGGGGAGGAAAGGTGAGGTAGGAGGGGTGCAGTGGGCCAGTACGTCACTAAGAGCGTCGACGTGACGTCAGAAATATTGTTTTGGAGACGTGCCGTGGAGAAGGTGGACCATTCACGGAGAGGATTTAGACTGATGACTTCAGTTAGATGACTGGACTACAGGCTGGACTGAAAACAGCAACATGGACATCACTAAAGAAAAAAAAACCCTTCTGCTGCTTACGCCCATGGCTTTATAAAAGCATCTTTCTGAGGAACAAACTAAACCCATTCTTCTCAAAACAAATGAGGAACAGGTTTCATTTCACCGGGCTGTCTCTGCAAAAACTAAAAATCTGCCTCCCCCTACAGGAGTAATTTATTATTACAAGTCCATGTTTCAGAAAATAACTCCGCATTTCTTTGCAATGACATGTCCGTGACCATCTTCATATCAAAGAAGCAGGTGGATCTGGTAAAACGAAGTGATCTTAACCATGAAAATAGTTCTGATTTACCTATGTCTTCAGGACAAAATAGAGTTATTTAATGCTTTAAAAAAGCGTAAACCCCAACAGAGATCTGAGTTAAACCCATTTTGAAGCCAGTCTCTTTGATTAAAATAACAACAAATGACTGGCATAGCTTGATCAGAGCTTGATTTACCCTCACTATCTATTAAATTGCACAATCCTTTTCTTTACCTCCTCTTTCTCTGGAAGTAGACGTGCAGGATTTCAGTGTTTTCTGAGTGACTGGGACCATTTTTGGCTCCTTCCGGCCAGTGCAGGTCTACAATCCTGTCCCTCTTGTCCTGTCACAGTTCTTTAGTCCCCATGACACTGAGGACTTGATTTGGACAGGTGTCTTTTATTCTGCATTTTCAGCATATTCTCTTATTGTTCCTGAGGTCAGGAATATACCAGAAGGATGAAATAGGGTACAGGTGGTTAGACCGAGCTTTATCTATACAGATTCAGCTGTTTTGGTTTAGGTATTCTGTCCCGTGTCCTTAAAAATGAGTGTGTGGCAATCACTTCCTTGTCTTTCCCGCATTTCTCCCCTGAGATGTGTGTGTGCGACCCTTTTGCATGCAATTGTGATTAAAATTGACGGAAAACATTGATAACCTTGTTAATTATTCTCCATTCAGTTTTATATTGTAAAGTCACCCTACGGTAAAAATAAATACTGTATTTTTTCCGTAACAGACGTTATCTGTGTACTTCCTGGGAACATATCTGATCTCTGAGAGCCATCACATTACAATATTATTTTTATCAAGTCAGACCGTTTTTTCTTAAGTATCAAGTGATCTTTAATACCTTTCATTGCTTGTTTGACATCAAATACATTTGGTTATCACATAATCAATCGTTTTTATTATTATTAACCTACTAGAAAAATATTTGCTCTTATCTGAGTCCCTGCTAATAATTGACTCTGAGCTCAATCGTGGATAAGAGTTCCTACACATGATGCTGCACTTGTGGTGAAATCGTCCATGAATAACTCAAATTTCCCACATGTCACCGTCATTTCCAAAACTACAGTGCACATTAAGTGTCAAATATAAATGCATGTTTAAAGAAAATTACTTTCACCTCAGTTAGGGTGCAGGACATCTCATTATCTCATATTCGTTCATTTGCAGGAAATATCTTTTTATTTTCCTCAGAGGGAACCCCCTCTGCAGCTACACACTATAACATGAGAGGATGACATTCATGTGAGCAGCATGGCTTCTAATGTTTATTCCTCTGTTCTGGCTGCACAGGTAGTTCAGATGAGACAAGAAACCAGTCAGTCGGGTGGTTTCCAGCTGCTGTATGTAATCAACGCTGACCTGCCCATGTTTGGTTTGTGTGAATCACCAAAAGTGGTGGCTTTAACGAGGATTTCGTTTAACCATTGTGTGAAAAAGACTTTAGACCAGTGGAGTCTTTTGAAGGTAAAGATGGGCAGATGTCCTCATATTGTGAACAGAATCCAGAAAAGTGTTACTCACCATGAAAACTGCAAAGACTTTGAATATCCTGTCACATACACGACAAAGTGTCATCAAAAGCGAGTCAACAGATCTGGAGAAATTCCTTTGTAGATAAAACAACTAAAAAAAAAACAACTAACATTAGATAGCCATGATGTTTGAACACAACATTAAAGAAAAGAAATTTGTGAACATTATCCAGAAACGCGGCCCAAACATCGTTTTTTGGGCTGAAGCTCATTTAAATAGACAAACTGGAAAATTACCTCCTTATCAGACAAGTTTAAATTTGAAATTCTTATTGGGAATTTGTTGAACAAAAACCACATAGTCTAAATTCACACCAATTCTCCACTTTGACCAATTTACACATATAAAATCTAAAAATAACACTAACATCACAGTCAGTTTCAAAAACATATTCTTCAACTGTAGACATGACTGTCATGGAGCACACCTCACTTTTTTTTATTTCATTATTTTTTAATCTAGAAAATCCAAAACCTCTGATACTTTTAAGCTGTATAGAAAATGCTAATAAACAGAAATAAACCTTTGACACAACGACTATGTGTTATAAAAGTGGCAACAATTGTTACCATGGTTACATTTTCTCTTCTGATCAAAGATGCATGCAGCCATCCATCCATCCATTATTTATACCTGTTAATTCCTGTGCAGGGTCACGGGGGTCTGCTGGAGCCGATAACAGCTCTCTTCAGGGGTAAGACAGGGTGCACCTTGGACAGGTCGCCAGTCCATCGCAGGCAAGCAGACATACATTCAATTATAAATCAGTAGCATACACTTTAAAATATATATATATAAACAATATATTTCTGTTAAATCTGTTAACTGAGGTGTTTTACTGATTTATTTTAGTACAGATTTGTAAAGAGGCCCGATCATGTGACCGTTCACACTAGTTACATGGTAGTGATACAATTAAGAGGAAACGACGTATTATTTTATTTTAAAAACTGACTGGGGAATAAACGGCCTAGTGTTCATGGGATGGGCAGCTGCACATCTGGATGGGAGATATCAATGCTGAAAAGTTTGCACAGGTTTTTTTAGGGAAGATCTTGCATCCTTAAGCAAGACAATGCTAAACTGCATCATGCATGGATAAGAAAAGAATGGCTCTCTTTCACAGAAAAGCCTGGTTTGAGACCTTTAACCTGATGAAAACATTTAGCATGTCATGCCACAAAACTATGAAAAAGACCCATTACCGTTGAGCAGATCAAATCTTGCATCAAAACAAGAAGGAAACAACAGCCCTCTCCTAAAACTGGCGTCCATGACAAATCCAAACAGGACACTGAAAGACATCATGACAACATTGTGTTCTGCTGGACTTTTTCACTTGGCAGTAACATCAAACAGAAACATATACGCTCTCAAGATGAGAAAATGTTGCTTCCCTTTAACAAACACATATTATAGTCATTTTTGAAATGTGATATTATTTTCTGAGGACTTCTCTGATCATAAAAGCAGAGAGAGCCCTCTGCTCAACCAAGTCTTCTCAGTTTCCTTCATAGCAGCCAGTTAAAGGTGACGATGTTCAAATCTTCACTGATCTGGGTCTGTGATGCCACAGAAACCTACAAATCTGAACAGCTCAATGTAAAACTCACTCTGGAGGCTCCAGAAGAAGGTAGCAGCCACATTTAAACACTTGAGCAAAGAATAACAATGATTTTTTTTCACACCAGTTTTGATTCCCATTCATGACAGTTAAACATGTCAACTTTAGGTCTTATACTGTTTCAGCTCAGGTTTCAGATCCATGTGGGGAGTTCACTCAGGTCCTACACTGAAAAATAATTAACTACCTTCTGGTTCGTACATCTAGCCTATCTGCATTCTTCTTTTTCTTTTTTTCTTTTTATTTCTTTCTGTTATTTCCTAAGTTGCCAGGCATTGTTTGGAGTGCCAGTCTTTAACAGCTAGCTTCCTTATTTGCTTGTAATAAAGGGGCTTAATATTTTACCAGTTATGGATAAGGCTGGTGATGAATGAATGGAAGGAATGAAAGAATGACAGAATGATAGAAAAAGCTGTTCACACAAGGACGACGTACATCACAAGCACAGATGGATAGTACGTTTTAAAACAGACAACAAAGTCTCAGCTTCCTCCAGCACATTTGTGTGCCTGCTTTCTTTATCGAGATCCATCTTTCATGCACATGTCACTCTTAAAAACTGTAGCAGTATGACCTCCAGGATATGCTTTAAAGTAAACTTCTGTTGCAGCACCCAGGATTCCCCTGTTTCTGCTCTGTTACTTAAATCATTTTAATTTCCTGAAGGCTCCTTTGGAAAATGTTCAACTTTGGGAGCGTGCATGGTTGCACACGCCTGGGTGATTCCATCAGAAGCTGCATATAAAAGCCTCATGGTGGCTGCTGGAGCATTTCCTCCGCTGTCCTGCAGCATCAGGCAGTATGACCTCACAGCCATGGATGCTCGCCGTCTGCTGCTCCCTGCTCTCAGGTACCAAATGATCCTCTCATCCAACATATATGCAGACAGTGGTTAAAAAAAGACTCTTTCAAGCAGAAAAGTGGAAATGATGAAACCAGATTTTTTTAAACCGGCTTAGATCTTTATTTCTCTTTACCAAACTTTGTAGTTATCTGCTATTCGTGTTTTTACTCATAAAACATTCATTCGACCTATAAATGCACAACTTTTACTTTCCAGTGTTAGTTGCATTTCTGATCCATGTGTGTTCCAATGATGTGTTTCTTCTTTTATAATTTAATTTGAGCTTTTTATCAGTTTAATTTAACTCCATTTCTGGTTACTTCCAACAAGGCAACTGTTTTCTGTCTCGTAGTATTTGAGACGGGAGTATCCGTGGCAACATCAGAGTCTCAGAAATGTGAGTATGAGCAAGTCGATGCTTAGTTTATACGTTTTTAGTTTATATTTGATGTGAAAGTGATATAAGTATCTACTATACTACCAGAGTTTGATAAGAGGGTATATTGCAGGAGTTTTTGTAAGTTTTAAACATGAATTTAAATATTGGAATATATAAAGTGCAACCTTATCTACAATATTTTGCAGATTTAATTTTGTAATTTTTATCTTTTTGAGATGCTTTTCCAATGCTGTCTAAACTTTTATTTTTGTCTGGTCTCGTCTTCAGTCGCTCCCTTAATTTCCCTGATGTCAGTCGTCACTGTTTTGAGCACCTTAGTTATCGCTGTCGTGATTTTCGCTTCAGCTAGTTTCATGGTTGTTGATGTAAGATAGAATAATCACTTGTTTATCCCCCATGAGAGAGATTTGTCTTGGAAGAGGGGTCAAGGCTGCAGGACAGCAAAGACAAAACAATACTTCAAACAAAGTCAGTAACAATAAGTACACTTCAGATGGGCAGTACATCCATACAAACATACAGAACCTGTTCACATACAATTCATAATCATCATCTC
>JBAMYA010000016.1:275048-290951 GCA_037176975.1 Arrhamphus sclerolepis
TTAGGGAGAAAATGTCTTTTTACGCATGCATGTTGTCTGTTTTGTACTCTCAGACCACTGCGACTGGCTGTGGTTTGTTGAAGCATCAAAGAGGACGAAGCTTAGCTTATCTATGCTAACCGTAGTATTAATTTCATGTAGCCTCCAAATCACACACATCATAATTTCACTTGGAAGAGTCCTAAAAGTTGCTGCCCCGCCACACAAGCGACATGTGTCTTACATTTTATGTATTGGATTTCATGTGTTTGATTTTATTATTCCTATTTTATTGTGAAGTGCTTTGTGACTTCTATCTGGAAAAAGTGCTACATAAATAGACTTTACTTAGTTGCATAAAGTATCACTAGTAATAAAGCTAATCTGTGAGTTCGCCGTATCACTCAGGACAAGCATTACGTTTTATTCCAACACAATAGTTATGAGCTACAGATCTTATCTGTGCTGTTTTAATCAGCCTGCAGTCATCAAGCTCACATATGTGAACAAAATTCCTTTAAATTAAGTGGAAAGTACTTTGTGGTAGGTTTAAATGTTTTGATTCGGGTCATCTGAGCTGACATTTGACATTTGTGAAATTATGTGCATCTAGTATACAGATCAGTCAAGCCCACTCAAACTCCACAGTTCCATTTTTGGCCTCTTTTAAATGCAGTTTCACTTAAAAAATGCTTTTAACAGGAGTATTAGATATGGGTGGAATGAGAATTACACAGAGCGCTAAATCCTGACACCGGTAATTTGCTCTGTAATCTTGAAAAGATTTTACTATGATGCTTGTTCATCAGTTCCATCAGTCATATTTGCAGCATCTGGAGGATTAGTCTGCCGAAAGCTAGAGGATTAGATTCACAACTCCATTTGCATGAACATCAACGAAATACTCATTAACAGGTTATCCCTTTAAGTGAAATTTAATACATAAGAAATGGAACTTGTTCATGATCATGTCTCTTCTGGTTATAACTATGCAGTCATGTTGGATGTCCTGTCTTCGTTTCCCTGATTCCATGGAGTATGCACCTCCTGGCATTTGTTTCATATTAGCCATTGAGGTACATTTGTTGGTTTACAAAGATCAGCCTCGACCTCTGATTCTTCTATCTTTTTTTTTTTTGTGACAAATCTTAAGTGGCGTAGAAACATTAAAGTGTTTGAAAAGTTGTATTTGGTCCCAGGACAGAACATGTGGAAATCCATTCCAGAAAACTTGAGATGGACTTCAGCATTTAACACCAGCTGTGTGGCGTGTACGTTGCACGTGTAGTGCTGAGTGCAGCATTTACATCACTAGTGTGAAGTACTCTTCCAGCTGTGGCTTAGACCACGCTGCTGTCACACGGAAACCAGAGTTTCAGTTAGTTTCTAATTTGTCATTATGAGGAAGGGCTAAAATTTACATTCTGCTTCTACTTACAACTCTTGAACCAGAAGTTTACATTTTAGATTTTCACTCCACAGTCTGGGGACCACACAAGCTTGACTTGAAGATATTATATTTTTTTTTTTCTTGTTTAGCTAACGGTGGGAGTTTGGAGCTAATAACCCCACACAAGTCCTGTGATCACTGCCTTTTCAGCATTATGACATTTTGGTTCTAAACTAATGGCATGGCTGTCACATGATCACTCTACACCAATCAGATATCTGCTTCTGGTAAATGGAAAAGCAAGATGGATGCCTCCTCGGATTCACTCTGCAGCAGCCATGAAGTAGAAAATACATCTGTAAGTCGTCAAAGTATATTATCAAAAAATAAGCAGTGCTATGTGCACACTGTCACTGAATTTTCAATAACACTTTACAATAATTCTAACTTTTGTGACAGATGACCACATCTGGCCATATTCTTTTTCCTATTTTCCGTATTTTTCAATTGTATGCATCTGTATCTATCTATACACAATTGTAAAAAAAAAATTAAATTGTCCTCATTGAAAAGTGTGACAGCAGTTCTAAAGCCATTTGATAAAACTTAAGTCTAGTGGTGCTGCCCTTCATTGATTTGAATAAAAGTAGTCGTTTTATGAATATTTGTTTCACAAGTGCTTTATGTGTAGGTGAACCTGAAAGCAGTAACACCAGCATACGGTTGTTTTATTATTATTATTATTATCATTATTTACATATTCATTCTGGTCATTTTCCAGACGGCAAAAGCAACTCAACAGCCGTTTAACAGATGCAGGACAGAGGTTCTGTTTTCTACAGAAAAACACCACATAGGCTATGGCCAGATATCTAATCAAATGTAGTTTAAGGCACTTTCGCTTAATTCACCTTATCATCAGTTTGCCCTGTTATTCAATCTATCAATCAATCACGTTTATTTATAAAGCACTTTAAAAAAACAACAGCTGTTCAAAGTGCTGGACAAGAGAAAATGAGAACAAAAACAGGATAACATGTGACAAAGAACAAAGCACATAAATACATAAAAACAATCATGGTGAGTTAAACGCAAGTGAATAAAAGTGAGTTTTAAGATGAGATTTAAAAACAGCCAGAGAAGGATCCAGGTGTCTGCAGTGGCAGCTCGTTCCAGAGCCTGGGACCAATTACTGCAAAGGTCCGGGCACCCCTGCTCTGCAGCCTGGAGGGAGGAACTATCAGGTGGAGTTGGTCAGCTGACCTAAGAGCCCTAGATGGTAGATGAACTTTTAAAAGGCCTGACAAGTACGAAGGTACAAGACCATGTACAGATTTAAAAACAAAAGAATTTTAAAGTTGATCCTATAACGGACGGGGAGCCAGTGAAGAGCTGCAAGCACAGGTGGAACATGGTCCCACCTTCACGTTCTGGTTAGGAGGTGAGCTGCGGCGTTTTGAACTATCTGAAGATGGGACAGAGAGGAACAGCTGATGCCTGCGTACAAAACACTGCAGTGGTCTGGGCGGGATGAAATAAAGGCATGTAGAACTTTCTCAAAGTTTTTAAAAGATAAAAAGGGTTTAACCTTGGATAAAAGCCTCAACTGGAAAAAAAAACTAGACTTAACAACTGTGTTGTTTTGCCATTTTAAAGCTAGAATCCAGAATCACACCAAGGTTTTTGGCAGTGTCTTTGACAAGCGGTCCAAGGGGTCCTAGATCTACAAATGAGTCACAGGCAGCACTGGAATGAAAGACGAGAACCTCAGTTTTATTTTCATAAAAGTTTAAAGCCATCCAGGCTTTGATGTCCTCCAGACAGTCTAGTAAACAATTAAGAGTGGGAGTTGTTGTGTTTTAATGGCATGTAGATTTACGTGTCATCAGCATTGCAATGAAAAGAGATAGATCCCAAAGGGAGCATGTATAGGGAGAAGAGTATAGGCCCCAGAATAGACCCTTGACGAACTCCAAAAGGGAGGGGAGCAGAGGAGGATACTGGTCCCTCCAGGCAGGCAGAAAAACGTCTGTCTGCTGGGTTACGATCTAAACCATTTCAGAGCTGTGCCTCTGATGCCAGCAGTGTTCCAGACGGGAGATTAATATCTCATGATCTACAGTGTCAAAAGCAGCTGTAAGATCACGAAGGATCAAGATGGCAGAATCTCCAGTGTCAGTGATAGACGACAAATCATTAAAAACCTTGAGTAGTGCTGATTCAGTTCTGTTCTTCATGGACATGTCTGTGTATATAGCACAGTTCAGCTACTGTCTGTCCACTTTCTAGGATTTTGTGATATTTTCCTCTTCATTGCAGCTGCTGAGTGAACCCAAGGATGCATCCATTTTGCTTTTCTGTTTACCAGAACCAGGTATCTGATTGGTGTAGAGCGATCATGTAACAGCTGTGCCACCAGTTTTGAACCAAAATGTTATGCTCAAAAGGAGCTAGTGCAAAATTACAGCGGTGATCACATTACCTAGATGATGATGATGATGTCATGGCTTTGGAGCTTCTGATAGGTTAACTGACAACATTTTAGCTAGTTGGAGGTATACCTGTGGATGTAGTTTAAGACACTTTAAACACACTGCTTCCTTGTCACATGGGAAAATCAAAAGAAATCAGAAAGCTTCATCTTATTTAATGTCCGGGGGGGGGGTCTTTTTGTATATAAACTTCTTGTTTCAACAGTAGATGACAGGAAAATTTAGGTGAAATAACAAAATCATAACAGATGCTTTCCTCTCTACTAATACACCAAGGGGGCGTGGCTCTTGGTAAACACAGCCAGGATGAAAGCTGGTCACATGCCTCGCCGCCCCTGCTTATATTCACCGATGACACAAAGTGGAAACTCAGCAAATGCCGATCATTTAGTCCTTGTGCAAAATAAAATTCCTCACAGTCCTGACATTCCCAGTCAATCCCAGACAGCAAACAATTGGGTCTGGTATGTTGAGTTTAAAACAAACTGACAAAGGCACACACTGTGGCTGCGTTCAGTCCTCTCTCCTTTATGGGTGTCTGCCAGGTCCTGACTCCTCTCTCAGCTTACGTAACACTCCAAACTAGTTTTTTAGTCACAGCATTTAAATAGCATCATGTGCATTATCCCACATAAAACTGTAGGCACCAAGTAACTCACAGGTTGTTAATGTCCTCGATTCATCTCAGCTCCACTCTGCTCTCCATCTCTGCAGGTCTTCACAGATGGAATAACCAACAAACTACTCGGCTGCTATGTGGGTGCGGTCATGCAGGACGTGGTCCTGGTCCGAATTTATGGCAACAAAACGGAACTGTTGGTCGACCGAGAAAATGAGGTGAAAAGTTTCCGAGTGCTGCATGCGCACCGCTGCGCCCCACGCCTTTATTGTACCTTCAACAACGGCCTCTGCTACGAGTTTCTGCAAGGAACTGCCCTGGAGCCTGAGCACATTCGCAGCCAGCCTGTTTTTAGGTAACCCCCCCACCCCCACCAAATGAAACAAGTCTTTAAATGCTTTTTACTTCATTTATATTCCCTTCAAAGGCAAGTAGCTTTTTCTTTTACTACCCATTTCCTCCATCCCTTTCCTCATTACATAAACTGAAATAGTTTAAAACGCTAACTCTTATAATTTATTCAGAGTCTGTAGATTTCCTTCCACTCTCCACCCCAGTCTAAAAGTGTGTGATCTTTGTAGTTCCACTGAAACCAGTTCTGAATACATTTCTCTTTTTGAAAAGCAATCACAGAACAAGTCTGTTTAGACTCAAAGGACGTAATTCTGCAGCTTTTTTTTAAACCAGTTTTTACAATAGACAAATTAATCAAAACACAGCTTTTATTAACTGTACATGAAGCATGTCCCTTCTTTCTCTCTACCTAAGCTACATATTGAAAGATTTTTTTTATTTATTATGGTTATTTTTTTTTTTTTTTAATTAATTCAAACTGATTAATAGTCTTGTCTTTGTTTCTTGCTTCCAGACTCATTGCCAGGCAGCTGGCCAAGTACCATGCCATCCATGCCCACAATGGCTGGGTGCCCCAGTCTGACTTGTGGCTAAAGATGGGAAAGTACTTTGCACTCATCTCTCAGTGCTTCAAGGAGCCAGAAAATGACAGGTGAGGTTATATAATACATCCTCGTAGTAAAGGTCGGGTAGATCCACAGATGTGGCTCATTCAGTTATCCAATAATCCCTTTAAACTGATAAGATTAGGCCAAGTAATGGTGATTTATTTTTTAAGAGGTGTTTTAAAGAAGTTGTGCTAATACAAATGCATGGCATGTAAAACTGCAGTTACGTCAACAAGAAACTAGAACAACAACGCTGTAAGTCACAAGTTACATTTTTGGTTTTGTGGGGTTTTTTAAAGCCAAAAACAGGTCCAGTAACATGCTATGAGGAAATGCACATAGGTTTCTTTTATTTGCCTCTACAGGGTTGCTTTAGGGCTCTGACATTCTCAAGAGGCGATGCGACAGAATATGTGTCGTATGTTGTTTCTCTGCGTCAGACCCAGATAAAACTTTATTTATTATAGAGCTCTTGCCATTCTGGCACCTTCTAGTCTAGATTGCTTTGGCAAAAGCAGCTGCCTTTATGTACCTTTGCCTCAGAAATAAATCCAAAACAAACTGGCTCTGTACGATACTCATTTCCATAAAGGGCAGCAAATGTTGACATTGTAAGAGAAGCGCTGATGGCACCGACAATGTTGTCAAAGTTGCATGTGCATAAATGCCATGACTCAAGGTTTCCAGTCTGAAGACTGCTTCATGAGGAAATACCAATTCATCACCAAGGCAACTGAAAATGCTTTACGTTAAAAAAAATTAATGGACAAACAGAACAAAATAGAAGTTGATGTTTATTCTTCAAAGTGCTTCAGTTTAGTCTAATAAATCAAATGCAGTGTCAAACAGCAAAGACTTAATATGTAATTTGTGATGCATTTCAAGACAAACTAGTTTCCACATGTTACATTTTAAACTGAATACAGAATGCAAACCTGCTTTGGGTGATGTATGGAAGGTTCATGATGTACTAGAAGATCTGAAATGTGTTTTTGCCCCCAGCTGTTTAAAGCCTTATAAACCAACAGCAGTTGTTTTGTTTTTTTCTTTTTAAAGTAGGTTTTCCAGAAAGTCACTGGTGCTTTATAGAGAATTTGGGCAGCAGAGTTCTGATTGATCTTTCAGTCGTACATTGTTAAATGTATAGAGCAGCTTTTATAATCTCTTGGAGACACGAGTCCTTGAAATATAAAGTTGACAACATACGGATAAAAATCTATAATGACACTTAGATCTCCAACTTAGTTTGTGCTTTTTAACCTAAGACAGAAGGTGCTGCTTCACAAACTCCTAAGTGGACATTGAATGGAAGAAGCTACATAATAGAACCCTGTGGAACACCACATGTTCTTTTTCAGATGTGATAAACTACAGATACTTAAGTCTTAGAGCTCTACTGACTGGAAACCTGCTACGTTTTGGTCAACCTAGTTTGCTTTCCTGTCTCTCCAGGTTGAGTATGCAGGTTCCCAACCTGCGATGTCTCAGAAACGAACTGGTGTGGCTCCAGCAGAACTTGTCTTTGCTGGGCTCTCCTGTCGTTCTCTGCCACAACGATCTTCTCTGCAAAAACATCATCTATAACCAGAGGGAAGGTGAGTACAAACTGCTTGAAGGGCAGCCAGACATTACTGTGTGGTTGAGTTGACTTATAGAGTGATTTTCATTAGTACGTGCACTTGTAGGTAGGATTGCTTTTACTGGACTCCTTCAGCTGTATTCCCATGCTTCACTCATCGTCAGTGTTTGCTGGGCTGCAAGTCCTAGAATTAGAACAGTCAGACCAGAAAATCCACCTACTTGTTTTGTCAAAACTTGAGATCAAAATCAAATATCAAATAACGACCACTATCCTGCCAGAAATTTGTCTCTATCACTATTTCCTTACAACAAATTTACTTGGAATCTAATGATTTACTAATTTGGGTTTCTTTTTATTTTATTTTATTTCCTAAATCAGTCTGATCTGTCTAATTCTGTGCTAAAATTGTAAACGCTATCATGTAGATCAGTACCATTGCATCATTCCACATAAAGTTTCAGTTCAACGGGCAGCAGAAAGCTACCCCCCCCACACTTTTTATTTTTTCTTTTTATTTGTTTTAAGGCGACCTGTCCTGAGGTAGGTCAGTGGGATCCTTTTACACTGAGCACCTTTATTGTTGCCCCATGCGACCAGTCAGTCAGTGAAACTGGTTCTAGTCATTGTCTTTCAAATAAATGAATTGTTGACTAAATGGATACATAATTAACAAAGCAGGGAAACTGTGTTTGGGAGGTGGGTGGAGATGTTAAAGGGGGGGTTATACGAGCTGTCAGCCCACTCGTCAGTTTGTGACGAGGGGTGAGGCCATTTTCACAGCTCCTTGTGTCTAGCCTTTCTCCCCTAGGAATGACAGCGGAGGCTGTGGCTGCCCTGCGCCACCCTGCCCCCTGGGGAGGGAACGGAGAGAGACAAACCTCACGCACAGGCGGCTCTGAGGGCCTTCGCATAGTCTGTCCGCTGCTCAAGCTAATCGGGATGAGTTCATGGCAGCAGTAGGAGCCACGTACCTGCCTATAATCCTCTAATGCTACTCAGCAGACGGTTCTGCTTCTGACATGTTGTTGTCAAGCTTCTATAAATGCTAGTCTCTCGACAACTGTTCATGGAGGTGTTTTTTCTGTTTTGTAATTGTATGTACCTTTTAGTACCAAAATTGTTAAAAATTCTCTTAACATCCATTTAAAGTTAATTTTGCAGTGTCAGTATTGTGATGCACTGATGAGGTTTGATGGTATGATTTCTCGACAAAACAGTGAGCTGATCCAGTTATCAGATCTATCAATAGTTTATTCCTCTGTGAGGAAGCTAGAGCTAGATTAAAAACCTCAGAAGTGATCCAATAATGATTTCCAGCAAATCCACTGTTCTTTCCTTTAGTTAAAACTGTAGGACTTGTTTTGTTTGACATCATAGAGCCTCCTTAGGTGCATGCATATATTTGATACTTTGTCTTCACAACAAGAGATTTGGGGCGACAGTGGAAAGTACTAAGACATTGTCCAATAATTTTTCTTTTCATGAGAATTGTTTACATAAATAATGTAGATTATCATCAACCTGATCTGAAACAACTGAAATGTGCTTCTGCAAAAACCCACTGAGGAAATAGCTTTCTAGAGCACACAGTTTTTAGGTAACAAGTGTTCGCTGCTCACCAGAAGAATCTTTAGGTTCTGACTGATTCTGCTTGAAAACCCTTCTGTCATGACCGACAGCTCGGGCTGAGTATCATTTAAAATGTTTCAGTATGGATACCAAAGTAATCGTTATCAAAACAAATGTTCAGTTAATTGTGATATTGATTTGACGTCTCATTGCCCAACTTTAAATAATAGAAAATAGCGATGGGAATGATATCAATCAATCAATCAAACCTTTATTTATATAGCACTTTTCACACCACAGTAGCGCAAAGTGCTTTGCATAATAAAATCAACAATAACATATAAAAATTCACAAAATCAAATCATTTTCACACATATCCTTATATTCATACCCACACAGCTCACATACACCCCCCAACATACACAATGAAGATATAAACATAAACTAACACTGTGAATGTGGAAAATAGGCATAAAGTGACGTGTCATTTTTCGGTTCTTGATAGTGTACCGGAAAGTTATTGATTTGTTTTTTTGATAGCCAGCCCTCCCTCCAAGCAAGATGCAACTGCTTAACATTCCTGTCTGATGATTGCACTGTACCCTGGAGCACACGACGTTTAATTTCTGTCCAGATCACTGTGCATGAAATGTGTGCATGTTTTGTAATTTTTGCAGAAGCATTTTTCAGGCTTCTTTAAATAAATAAAAAATAAAAGTGACAATAGATTATCAGTACTTCACTCTTGTTTTAAAGCCAGAATAGGAAGGAATCTTCTGATTCCAGTTCCTTTTATTATAAACTTATCTCATAACCTTACACATACAACTACACCTCAGTTTATGAGTAGCCTCTACAGTGGAACAAAGACTGGTTTGCTTTTCATCAGGCTCCATCATATCGTCTTAAACTACACTTCTTATGTTTTAGTTGGTTTGAAAAGAAACTGAGGAGCTCCCATGTTGCTTGCTGTCAGTGTTTCTTAAATTTTACAGCTGCCAAATGAAACACCAAAGAACCCACCGCTTCTAAGTGCTAAGTTTATGTCTCTGTATGTATATATACATATCTATACATCATGACCACTGACAGATGTGGTTTAGTCGTTCTGCCCCCCTTTCATTTACAAAGATATAAAAAAAGAAAATAGCCTAACTGTTGCACTTGGTTCTAAGAGCCAAATAATATGCAGTTAATCTGAGATCAGGAAACCTCTGGAAGAATTTGTGTCTGCAGAAGCAGCAGAGGTTTTATTGGGTCCACAGGAGACCAATAGGAATGTAGCATCGAAGGGGTGTGTTGAGAGAAGCGAAGTGGGGAGCTGATGGTGGTAATGGGAGCTTGGCAGCAGGCCCTGATGTTTCGAAACTGTGCGTGAGGGGGAAGAATGAATAAAAGACAATTGTGTCAGTGAGAGAGTGAGCATGTGTGAAAGATGTTTGCCCAAACCTTTTCATCTGCTGCACAGGGGGGCTATAGCCACTGCCCGGAGGTGTTCAGTTGTGTCCCGCTAGGACCTACACGCCGGCTGGTAACCCACCTCAAAGTGTCTTTCTCTGTAGTCCAGAACAACCTCAAAGAGGTTTTTCCACATGTCAGGGAAAATGAGTTCACTAAGGCCAAAAAAATAAAAATATTGGATGTATTCCTCAATTTAAAAAAAGAAATCTTAATATCACAGTAAGAGTGGGCTTCTGAAAGTAAGGGTTTGGATTTTGAGGCTGGCCACCTCATGGCCGACTGTCCTTCTTTACACGTCTTTTTTAGTGGTCTGAAAATGTAGTCGGACAGCAACACACTCTTAAAACTTCCCTTTGAACACTAAAACATGACATTTTAAAATGCAAGCAGACAAATGACTTTTTCACATCCAGGTGCCAAAAACGTATTTTAGCAGATTGAGCCGCTATCTGGAATCATAACTCTTCAAATTGGTGGGAGTTGTAACTCTAGTTGGTTCTCAGCCATCATCAGATGTCTTTCTGCTGGTAAAGTGACTGGGAAAGTTAAAATGAAATGTGTTGCTGCCTGGCTGCTCACCAGACTTTGACGAACTCTGAACACCTTGACTGTCGCTGTGTCTCCTGATTCTACTTTCCTTTTCTGTCTTCATAGCAGAACTTGACCTGGCCTTTTCTTTTTCTTTTTTTTTCTCTCTATGCATGTGTCCAAAACAAATATTCTCTTAAAAGTCAGCTCTGCCTGTTTTTCCATTCTTGTACGTGTTCCAAGTGTTGCATCACACCTGACACAGTTTCATCTCTAACGTACACCAGCTGCCTGTTACATATATGTTTGCATTTACAAAACTCATTATTTTGTCTTTGTCACCAAAACACAGAAAATATGCATGCTTTTCCTTGTATGTAACATTTCACCTGTCCTGTTACCCATGGATCTACTTTTATTTAAAGTACAACAGTCTTTTATTTTTCCCCCCAAAATACAAACTCTTACTCTTTCGCCCCCACATTTGGCTGACTAAGCTGCTAGTCCAATCAGATAAAGGAAAGCGAGGGAATGAAATGACGAGCCTTGACATTTTGAGTTATCAAAGGGAAACATAACATTATCATAGTATTTGAGCTTCCTGTATCTGTGTCTAAACCACAGTGCTTCTGTTTCCAGGAAGTGTAAAGTTCATTGACTACGAGTATGCTGGGTACAATTACCAAGCCTTTGACATTGGGAATCATTTCAACGAGTTTGCTGGTAAGAACACGAATTATTATAGTTTGTGGGAAACCAGTGCACAGATGTAAACATTTCTAGCTCTGAGGTGTACATGAACAACGTCCCCTGTGTTTATGTGTTGCAGGTCTGAACGAAGTGGACTATAGTCACTACCCAGACCGGGACTTTCAGCTGCAGTGGCTCCGCTCCTACCTGGAGGCTTACATGGAGCACAAGGGCCAGGCTGCTGCAGTCACCGATGCAGAGGTGGAGACTCTCTATGTCCAAGTCAACCAGTTTGCCCTGGTAAGTATTTACTTATTTTTAATTGATTTTGATTATGTTGAAATTCTGGAAACTTTTTTTGTTTGCTGCTCCTTGATATGGAATTTATAAGATGACATTTATATGAAGATTAGGGCTGGGTGCATTAACACATTATTAAGGTGTTAACGCGCTATTAACTCTCCTACAGTCCATTACAATTACACTGAATGTAATTAGTACTTTTCAAATTATTATTGAATTTTGCGCACATCTATCTGCATTTTAGCAATTAATCGCAAATTAATCATTTCAATTGTTGTCCAGCACAAATAAAGATCTGTAATAGTTTCCATCTGCTGCTCTTTGCTTTAGGCTTTTTGTTTCTCAGCTTTTCTGTTCATAATATCCTGAAGGTGTTCCTCTAGTTTCAAGTCACGTGTCATTCTTTTCCAGGTCATATTTTAGAGTTGTTGTTTTTTTTTGTTTTGTTTGTTAGAAGTTCTCATATGATTCCTGACATCAGACACCACATGGTTTCCTAATATCGTACACTCCTAATCTGCACATCTGTGCCAGTTATAGATGTTATATTTATCCAGCACCACATCAACAATCTCTCACCTCCGTGCTTCACTGTTGAGAGGAAGTTATCTTTATCACTTTGGTCAAATGGATCATTTTCACACCCTGCAGCTCTGATGAGGGATATAAGGATATTTGTGGTGCTGATGAGCAGGGCCCATAGGTGCAAAACTGAGAGTTCTGGTGTCCACAGATGGTTCATTTGTCTTTATTTAATCAAACCAATTAGAAATGGCAATCCTTTCACTGATCAGTGTTTGTGCAGGCTCAGACTAAAACCACACTGCTGCGACAAAGTGATTAAACCCTTTATGGGCCTTGAGGGCTGTGATGGTTGCTAGGAAACAGGTGGCAAAACAAATAAGTAATTGAACCTGGATAGGGTGGAGGGGGAAAAAATGTTTAAAAGGAAGCTGTGTCAACCTTCATAAAGTGGTTAAGGACAAAAGTGCACTTATTCCTAGTGTGTGCCTTCATTACTGGTAGTTTTTCCCAGGAACAGTTACAGTTTAAATACTTAACTTTTAAGACTGAAAGCGTCTCTCGTGGCTTCGTGGAAAGATAAACACGTTCCTAGAGTTTAAGGACTCCAGCCTGATGTGGGCCACAAACTCTGATACCTGTTTTGAATAGTGATGTTTGTGATGTGCTCAGAGAGGCGGCAGCTCTCCCCCGAGCCTCGCTCTTTGTTTGCCGTCAGGAGGAAAAGAGGGCAGCGTGGAGGATGGGCAGGAGAAGCTTATTGTGTTTCTGTGTCAACTGTTTGTTGTTGCCATAGGGCTTCTGCTGAATCCGTCTACGTTTGTGTGACCTGTGTTCAGTAATTAGAAGCGACATTTTCTCTTTTTGTGTGCCCAGGCGTCCCACTTCTTCTGGGCTCTCTGGGCTCTGATTCAAGCCAAATTCTCCACCATCAACTTCGACTTCCTGGGGTACGTTTTCATCTTAAAATAAACACTTCACTGCGGGCTGCTTTAGTGATATAATCATATTTTAAAGATGAAAATGTCATGCATGCCAGTTCCACTTCTGCGTACTCTTAAATGGTCTATTTTGGCTGTGGCAGCCATTTAGTTTGCATATCATGTACATTTTTATCTCCCTGCTGACGCTGCCGTCTGTGCCCTCAGATACGCCGTCCTGCGCTTCAACCAGTACTTCAAGATGAAACCAGAGGCAGCTGCGCTAAGCTCACCTAAATAAACCCCCTCCAGTCCCGGCCCCCCCTCGCCTCTCATCCTCCTGCCTGCCACCTCCAATGATGAGTGCAGGGCGCCCTCTTGAGGTTTATTATGAGAAGAGCTAGACATGAGTAAAGTTCCCACAGGTCCCCTCTGTCCTTTCCTACAAAGATTGAATGGACCACAATCTTCACATGAGCAGACACGCGTTTAACCAGGAAACGTGCACTGATGGTGTGTATGAAGGGTAAACTTGAGACCTGTTATAATGTGAAGCCCACATGGCTAGATATGTTGTTTTTTTGTTTTTCCTTTGGTCATTTCTCTTTCACTAATATCAACTAGGATTTTGGCATTATATCATCATACTGTATCTGTGATGCAGAAGTTGGATGTCAGCCATGTCTGGTGGGTGATGCAAACACTAATTAGATTTCCTGGAGATGTGGTCCTCATGCACACAGGAACCAGCCCAGTTTAAGACCACAGTTATGGTGAAATGAAGCCTGCTTAGTACGTGGAGGAACCAAGATGGAGAAAACAAGCAGATGCCAAGACGAAGAAGCCAGCGCTGTCTTTGAATCCCATGACGCGAGCTACACCTCGCCAAAAGCTCGTGACCTGCCTTGTGACTGTTTTCCTCTTTATTTTACCCAGCATACTGTGCATGCGTGCGTGCTCCACCAGAATAGCCATGTAGACATTGTTGCTGTGTAGCTGAGTGGCTTCTATGAAGGTAGAAACGTGGAGTCGGAGGAGAGCATCTCGTTTACTTCTAACCTCTCTAGAGTTGTGTATCACTGGAAAGCCATTTGACTTGAGGGGAACTTTCACTTTAATGTTGATGTGGTTTTTGTCTGAATGTTAACTAAGGATACTTTTTCACTGAAATTTGAACATTCCATGTTCATTAACTATTTGCTTTAAATTGGGTTGCACCCACACGGTCATCAGTGACGCCAACTGTAAGCTAAGCTCTTCTAAACCAGACCAAACGCGTCAGGCAAAGTTTGACACACCTGCTGTTCACTCCTGATGATCCAACAACTGACCAACTTCTGAACTTCGCTCGTCAATCACAGATGCGTTTGTGATTGGAACTGCGGACCGTCAGGTTGATAAACCACTGTACACTTGCATTTTAACGACTCAATGTTGAAACGATGGTCTGTAACTGTGCTGTTGAAGTGAAAACCGTTAAGTAACATGTTGCATTTAGAAAATGATTACGTTGTGGAGCAAGAACACAATTCATTAAGAGAACGTAGCTTCTCGGCCTTTCATCTTGACTCTCGTACAAAAGATAAATACTCTGAAAGGAGCCGTTGAAAGACACAAACTAAACGTTTAGTTTAACAAAGTTCTGACATGTTTCTTGTATGTTGTGCAGTCTTAATAGATTTGTAGCACCATTTTTTGCTTGTTTCTACACAACCGGAAGGATTTCCTTGATTGTCGATTGTATAAACTCCCAAAATACGCAGTGAAGCAAACTATTTTGTTTCTTCCAAAATAAAATAACACATTTGCAAAGAGATGACGTGTTTAGATATCCAGCATTAGAGCAGGAATTTTAATAACGGCGTGCCTATGAAAGCGCATATTTTATACTTAAAGCAGCACAAAGGAGTTTTTTCACATTTAAATATAAATTTTTGTTTAATTTGAAGGAATATTTGCTTCATTTCAGGATGCATCATTTGGCTGTCATGGTCTTACGTTTACCCTAAAAACAAAAAATAAAGAGTAACCTCACAAGAGACCAAGCAAGCCATAAGAGTGATTTAACCTCCACGCCTGTAGGGGGACACACTGAGCTAAAAATGAGTTGTGCTGCTTTATTTTAAAGCATCTAAGCTCTAAATGTGATTTGGTTTATTGACCCTCAGATTTAAGATGCATCAGAGGGTCGTTGTGCCGTTGCACAGTTAAGACTCAGACCATGTTTACTCAAAACTTTATTTGAATAATTCAAGTGAACAATAAGAGATTGGTGAAACATGTAATTCACATTAATCAGGTGCAAATAAACACATTAACTGTAAACGGCATTAAAGACACTTAAAATAAATGAAGCATAACTACATTAAATATTCATATTTAACTTGTTAAAAGTTAAATGTTCATAACTTTCTGCCCACTGTAACATATGTTTATATGTACAGTAAGCAAATGTAAAATCTGTACTTGTTCTGGGATGTGAATTAATGTACATAGAGGGAGTTTCTTTTATTTATCTTTTTTTTAAGTGAATGATTGCCTGGTGTAAAAGGTTAAATTGCTTTGCAAAGTAAAAAAAAAAAAAAGAAAAACGTAAATAAAGTTTATTTACATTTGTTTGTGTCCACGTTTCTCTTGTCATCTTGTTTTAATGGGGACTTCAATAGACTTACCAGTTTAATTAATGCAGATTAGTGCATATGTGATTAGATAATCCCTTATTCAAAAGATGACTCCCAAAAAACAATATAATATTTTCTTAATCTTTGTAAAAACTCCTGAATGATGCTTTTGTTGAAAAGGTTTTTTTTTTTTTTTTTTTTTTAAACTTTTTCCTCCAAAAGGGGGGAAAAAAACTGATGTGCTGAATTTGAGGGTTTTTTTTTT
>JBAMYA010000016.1:308869-327626 GCA_037176975.1 Arrhamphus sclerolepis
TGGTTGTGTTTTGTTTTTTTTGTGTGTATGTATATATATATATATAGATGTGTGTGTGTGTGTGTGTGTGTGTGTGTGTGTGTTATGTTTCATATATATATATATTTGCATTGGGAAAAGTGTATATCTCCCTACCAAAAAAAGCCCCCTAGTACAAAAAAAAAATGCAAAAAGCAAATATCACCAAAGCCTCCTACATGCCACCAAGCCCCAGGCAACAACCGCGCTTGAACACTCGAGCTATTTCTAGATTCCACTCTTGGAATTCACACCGTGACAAATGAACCATTGGAGTTTGGAATTCTTATTTATCTGCTGCGCACAGAGGCACATGATTTGGGTGTGAAGAATAAAGGAATTATATGGACAAAAAAAAAAAGAAAAAGCAGACATCTTAAAGGCTAAATGATAAAGAAATAAAATAAATATATATAGATTTTGTGTGGCTTTCCCTCTGGGGCCAGGATCGTTTATTTATCTGATTGCGGGCGTTTTAGGTGGGTGTGTCCTTATCGTCTGGATTCACTGATCTCACCAAGGCAAGACAAAAAAAAAAAAAGAAGTATCTGATATTAAATATCCCCTCCCACTGATGCACCACAAAACCCTGAAATATCATTTATAAAAAAAACAAAAAGCAAAAAAACAATTTTATAGATATATAGACTTTATTCTGGTGTCACAGCAGTGAGATACCAAGCACATGATTTACCCCCAAAACATCAAATACATTTACCAAAATATACCTAAAATATACAAGAGAAAGAATAGCGAGCGTACGGGCTAAACTACACATAAATAATACAACAGGACCACACTGAGATGTCCAGTCAATCTACAGTATAAACGTAAACAAAAGGAGTCACACTCAGTTACAGTGGAAACAATGTTTAGTGAAAAAAAGAAATGACCTCCATTTAAATTTTAAAATTTTTATTTATTCTTTTCTTTTCTTTTCTTTTTGCACGTTTGTGTGGAAAAAGTCCAGGTGTTAAGAAAATACAACATGCTGCTGTGCCCTTATCTATCTCAACAAAAATGACGCAAAGAATAATATATGATAATAATAATTGTTTGGATACAGTTTTACGTTGTTTTAAATCTCCAGATTGACGTGCTGTAAATAAATGCTCCTTTAAGACCACTATTTATGTCTTTAATCTGGTTTGCAGAGGTCGGCACAGTTGCGGATCATCTCTGATGATTAGCAGCACCTGATTGCAACTCATCATTTTAAATCTTATGGAACCAGACTGCATAAAAACAACTGGACAAACCCCGTGTGATGTCATCCACAGATTTTCTGAGGCGCTTGTGAAGCCTCTTCCTCCTCGTCTGCTCCACACCAAGTTGGAAATCGGTAGAACAACCTGGCAGGTGGCATCTTGGCCAGCTTCGCTTATTCAGTGTTATTTTATTTTATTTTATTTTTGTAGTGTTTACTGCAATGCAAATTGTCTCCAGATGCTTCAGAGACCCAGAGCATGACCCCTGCTAGCCTGATGGGTCAAATCTATCTGTACGCAGCTGGTCAGCGTTACAACCAATCAGACGCACAAGGAGAATTTAAAAATAACTGACGTGCTGAAACACTCAACCAGTAAAAAGTAACCGTTTGCCCTAATGTTAGACAGATGCTCATAATCATGCTCATTTTACTTGTAGAATAACGTCCTTTATCGTTAGAGCAAGTTTATTTCTTACCATTTGTAAATGAGATGAACCTCGTCCACCACAATGAAGAGACTGTCACATCAGAGCTGAGACTGTACAACGTCTCAGCTCTGATGTCATCATGTTAAGCCCTGTAGAAACAAGGATTGACTGATCTGATTGGCTTCTCAAGACTTTTGGGCGTAATTAACGAGCCTCAGCAGCTGGTAGCTGGACGGACCTGCTGAGTTAGTTTAAATTTACTAGCGGTGCCTCTTATATTTCTGGGCTATGACATCACCCACTCACATTATTTTTTTCCAGGTAAATAGATGATGGCATGGTGAAAAACATTATGCATTGTTTGTTTGAAGTTCAATTTATACTTATAATATTAAGAATAATGGTGACCTGTCCAGATGATGATTATTCATTAAAAAATGTTTTTACATACATAAAAAACAAACCAAAAAAATGCCATAGGATTAAACAATGGGGCTTTTTGAACACACACTATTAATAGCTCTGATGTCTGTCTCGCAGATATGAGCATTGATTAGTAGATCAGACAACAGGGAAAATAAAAGTCCATTTGGTAAAGTAGGCCGTTGTTCCGAGCACCCATCTGTTGGGTGTGAGATGCTGACTTCATCTGTTGACGAAGCAACGGCAGCGAGGGAACCAGGGATGAGTTGATTTCCCTCTTTCGCTGGTTGAGCAGTGAAGGGCCCTAAAGCGTAAACAAAGTGTTTTTCTTGTTCTAAACACAGTCTTGGCGCGGGTCTGGCTTGGACTTGGCTGCTACGTGGGCATGTGCATGCATGTGTGTGTCTGTGACTCTGCTGCTCACTCAACCTCACTCTAAAGACCTGTTCTGTCCCTAAACACAAACACTCCCCCGAACCAGTCGCCTACAGGTGACAAGAAGGCCTGAAACATCTGCACCTATGGGTGGACAACCACACCCACATCCCTCCAAACACACACTGCATTCTGGGAATTTATACCTCTGACTATCAACGCGCTGAAAGCAGATAAAAACACTGGAAGGCTGAGGGTCAAATCATTTCGTTCAAATCATTGCATCTATTTTTTGTCTGCTGCCTACACACTAATTCTGTGACTCACAGGAGAGAATACAGGGCTTTGAATCAATCATACAATCACATCAGTCCACATCTTGTGTGCATAAAAACATGCTTTTCTATCACTGCCACCATTCAGGAAGAGAGGCTATTACATGCAGCGCTTAGGTGGCAGATGATTAAATTGTCGGGAGTTATGTGGCCTCGACCTGCCTCTCTTCTCCAGAATTTGAGGGTTTTTAGAAAGAAACCTGGCCAAAGCATCTATTTGAAATGGTCACAAATAATCCAACAGCAGGAGTCGTAATTGATTTAGCTTGCTAGCTTGTGGAATGGATGAAAGGAATGACAGTGACAGAGAAAGGAAGCGCAGATAAATTTGTCGTCTTCACGGCACAGCAGCCTCCGTATATGATAACTTCCAATGAGGGCTTGAGTTTTGAAATTATTCGCTGTCAACAGTCAGTTTCGCTGAACTAAGCCGGTCTAACAGTTTAACAGATGTGCGCTCACCCAAAGACTTATGCAGCTGCCACAGCTGCTGCTCCTGTGTGTGCGTATACATGCATGTGTGTACTCAGGCATGTTTATGCTCAGTTCAGCAGGGTTTCTGGGCAAGAGAGTATGTGCTCCTTCATAACTTTAAAAAAGCACCATAAATAAACCCTAAATCTGCTTTTGTTAGATTTGATGATAATTGCATTAGCACATGAACACATTCTTGGCTCCAGTCCTGGTTCTCGGGGCTGATTCAGGCTCAGTTTTGGACCACGCTGGGCTCGCCTGCGGAGCCTCACCGCCTGGGGAGAGCCATTCAAGGGACCAGTTTGCATCCTACGGTCCAGTTTAGCCTCTCATTCTGGTTCAGGGCACCTGGGTGGATGCCCTAACCCCCCTCCCCCCCAACCACGGACAGAGCTGGGCCCATGGCTGGCTCTTTGTTTCCCCAGCATCTTCTTAAAGTTATGTGGGTAGCTCTTTCTTCAGACATTTACCTTTCTTTTTTTTTTTTTTAATTCTTCAGTTCAAATTTTAGTATTTAATTTTTACACCATAATCTATCAATCGTAACGGTATTTCCTTAAGCCTAAAGCTTATTAGCTGATTTAGCAGCTGTAGGCCCTATGTTTTTGGCATTTATTTTGTGGTTTTTTTTTTTGGTTTGTGGTGCTCTTTAATTACATTACCAGCCTCTAGAGGGCAAAGTGGGGTCTCTTCTGCAACGCTGTAGCTCACAGTGCTGAGCTTCCTTTTGTTTACCTCCACTGAGTCACTCAGACATACCAACGGAGCAAACAGAGTCTATCTTATGTGAGTTGATGCTGATAAATGTTGAGCATCAATTTAATTCATTTCTTTTGAATGAATCTTAATTTTTACTGACATTGAGCAAACTATCGTTCTACCCCACTTGAAAACGACAAATAAGAGGTAATAGTGGGAAATACAAACACGTTTACGTTTCTTGTGTAGGGACACACTACACAGTTTGAAAAAATGACTAATGATCAACATTTATCAGCTCTAACTTACATAAAATATACTTTATTTGCTATGTCTGAGCTACATGTAGGAAGTAAACAAAAGGAAACTCAGCACTCTGAGCTACAGCGCTGCAGAAAAATAACCCCCACTGCCACCTGGAGATTGGTGGTGGAATTGCAGAGAGACTCAAACAAAAACGCAGAATAATATAAATGCCAGAGACGGCATAGGGACCATGTGTAGCTGCCACACAGAAGCATAAATCTTTAAATTTAAATCTTTAGAGACACTAAATCAATTTTTTTCCTGACACCTCGAAGCCCATCGTCATGGGTAAGTTACTCATTATTATTTAAAAGATAACGTTAGCCGTTTACATGTGCACCATTAAAAAGCTTCACAGTGATAGATACCTTTGTAGAAAGGTTAGGTTAGTTTGATTAGACGGTGTTGGATAGCTCGTTAACCTGATTCACCTAAAACTATCTGCTGCTCGCTAAAACTAACCAAGACAAAGAGCCTCCTGACCAGTTTATTATTGACCATGATTCATAAGGGATCATTGCGTTACTAATGCTGCTCGTTCAGGCAGGCGTTTTAAGCAGCTTTTTCTACTTGCTTTCACACCTCTGCATGTCTTATTTCAATTCTCCATCTTTTCCATTCATATGTCTGTTTGAAAGGTAAGAGGTACTTGTCTCTCAGCTGCCTTTCTTATGATTCCCGCCAGCCAGACTTGCTCCCCATTTACCCCTGAGTCTTAAGGTCCACAGAAGCACTGTGGTTGAGTTTTGCAGCAATTTTGCTCCGTTTTCAGTCCGACCTCAGGTCCCACCGCTCAACTAGACCTGTGAGATGACAAGTTGATCCGAAGATTTCGAGATCATGTAAGACATGTCTTGTCTTTTCTTCTGTCATACATGTAAAAAGGATGAGTGGTGGTTTTGGACTTTTTGGAGGCAGGTGACGCAGAGGGTTCAGAGGGTGTGGTGGGGGTTAAACTTCCCACCCCCTCCCCAGCCTCCATCTGCAGGCTCCAGTTTTATGGATCAGGGGTTAATCAGTGTCATCATCTCCGATGTATTTATGTATGTATGCTTTAAAAATAGAGATAGATCCGACCAACAAAAAGCATCTGAGGTCTTCATTATGAAAGTTTGCTGACTTAAATTAGATAATTAAATGTCATAAATGTTTTAGTATAGAAATACAGTTTTCAACCTGACTACAGGAGGTTGAAAATTGACTTGACTTCTACAAATAATTCACTTTTTAAACTATGAACTGAAAATCATTTGGTTTTGAAGTAAGGTACGGTCCTACGTAAAACGTGTCGTTTTGGGCTCAAGCACAAAATAATGTTTTTTTTTCATTTTATAATCACTTTATTTCTTGTTAACACAATCATTCAATTAGCCGACACATTTCCTTTCTCTCATGTCTCCATCGTAGAGAACACTTCACCTGCTGCAAACAGATCTGCAAAAATAATGAGAACAACAAACACTAAATCTAGCCATCTGTTGCCATTAGATCTTTCGCTCCGGTGTTACTGATCAAAATATTACCTCAAAAGTCTGTATGTGTGTGTGTGTGTGTGTGTGTGTGTGTGTGTGTGTGTGTGTGTGTGTGTATGTGTGTGTGAGGGGGGAGAAACCCACAAACTGTCTCTTCGATTCTCATCCAAGTAGCTTATACTGAAAACGCTTGTTTTGTCTTTTTCCCCCATTTGGTGAACAGAATTTAGCAAAGTTAAGCTACCAAAATGGATGGATTCATGATAAAAAATAAAATACGGTCAAACCCAGCAGCTTTTGTATTTTCTCAGATTAGAAGCTGAATTTAATGAGTTCATGGCTCTTTACACTGATTTAACTCCAGATTCGAACAATTGCACACACACTGATACTTTATGGGTTGCAGTAAAAGCCAACGTTTCCAGCAAAAATGCTTTTTTTTGCTCCTCGTGTCCACAAAACAGCAATTTCAGAAAATGATCGACCCACCAGACTGCGGCTGTAAAAAACGACTGTTTTCTTTCTCTGTGCACTGAATGCACAGAGAAAACATCCATGCACAGACTCCAGCACTATCATGCATGTGTGTGTGCATATGCATGATTGACACACACTCTTAGAAACACAGCACTTTTTCTTCTTGTCTCATTGGCAGGCTCATATCCCATCTGCTCTCCAGGGGGGCGGACAGAGAGATAGTTGTCATTGTGGAACATCTCTGCACACACACACACACACACACACACAAACGTACCTCACAAACCCCCATACAGTCACTTTCATGCATCTCCAGTCCAGCCACATTCTTCTCTGCTAATTGACTGTCATGACGGCTGGCAAGATTAACTTCAGCTCAATCCCTGCAAGATAAAGGATAAAGACGTGGGGGCCAAACTGGGCTGGCATGACGACGTGGTGGCGGTGAAGCCGGACAGAGGGGGCTAATGCCACCGCATCTCCTATTTGTTATTGATATTTACAGGCTGTCGCGTCCCTCTCTGCCCGCCGCTGCCCCTCCTCTGCTCGTTACCGAGAAGGATTAGTGTTAATGGCAGGCTTATGGAGTAAGCGAGCCCCTGTCAAACCCATGTCCCCTCTTTGCCATCTCACAGATTAGCTGATGCTTTGTGACGGGCTCTCACTGCCAGACACAAGTCTGCAAGCGCTGGGAAAAAAGGAGGGAACTTTGCCTAAACTTCTTTCAAAGTGGGTGGAAAGGGAGTTTGTGTTCCTCTTGTGTGCACGGTGAGATAATGCGTGCAGCACGCTATTAAACCTGCGCTTAGAGCAAATGTGACAAGTAGGCTCTTTTTAAATCTGATGCGAAATGATTGACTGAGGGCTTAAAACAAATCATGCTTTTGCTTTTCCTTTTTGACAGCATTTAAAATATGAGGAACTAAAACTGATGTCGGAAGCTGTAAAGGAACTTCATGTGTTTTATTTGGTATGGAGCAACATTTCAAACGCCTAATGTCAAAATAGCTGAAAAGGCACTTTTTCTTACACTTGACTTGCTGGAAACAAGAAAAGAAATACAGTATCACTTTCAGTCAAACTATTTTATTCAGTCGTGCTTTCTTAGTCTCATGCAAACTTGATGACGCTCGTCACTTTCTTTTTTTCTTTGATTTGGTCCAATATTTTCTTCCTATTAAGTTACACCAATGGGAATAATTTAAAAAATAAGATTTTCTGTTCTCTGGCAGCAGATGAACATTTATTCTGTTTAAAGTAAAGGACAAATACAGTACTATGTCCTTTATTTACTTTCAAGTTTATTTGTCTCATACTCAAATATACAAGTATAACTGCTTTGTGCACCTGCTACAGAAGAAAAAGACGTCACCAGGTGACTTAATAGATGCTAAATTGGGCAGAGTTTACTCTGACCTGGGTTTGTGATGTCACTGTACGATGCAAATCTGAACTGCTCACTGAATGGCAGATTTTCAGATTTACGTGGTCCCAAAGTGAAAAGGACTGTTTTTCTCAACGTTTTTGAGTTGGTAGTTGTTTGAGACACACAAATGTATGGCCCAGATTTTTATGTGTGTGTGTGTGTCTCCTTTAAGATATATTGGGTGGTAAAGCTATGGCATTAAATATTGTGATTGATTTGGAGATTTTATGGGGTTTAAATAATGTGTATAAACATATGAAATAAAGAAATGCATTAAATATCTGAGGTTCATGCAGTCTAAAAGGAAATAGAAGTCATATTAAGCATGAGATGCTTTGTTCTTTCTTGTTATGTAATATTTTTGTAACATTTTCAACACTGAAACAGGTGCATATAGAAACTTAAAAGAAAGGTCCTTAAAAAGAAAAACAGGATTCTTTCCAACCTCAAACCTTCTAGGAGGTGCAGGAGTCGTTCCTTTCACACTCTTCGGTACCAAGCAGCCTCTGGAGAAGGCATGCTGGGTTTTCAGACAGTGGAGAAAGCTGAACGAACAAGTACAGAGAGCAACACCGGTAATTCATAAAGAAATTCAGACCATTAAAAAAACTGGGAGTTCTGAGTTTTTTGAATTTTATCCAGTGTGAGATGTGGTGACCCCCGCAGCTGATGGGCCTATTTGGGGCGGCTCTGGAGCCCTACCTGAAAGTCTGCTGCCTCCTTTCTGCTCTGTGTCCTCTGGGGCCCTCGAACCATACCTCCGGTGCTCTGGTTGTGCTGACTGGTTCCCTGTCTGGATTTTGGGCCAGTCTGTTTACCCTTGCCTCTGGGATGTGGTGGGCTCATCAGCTTGGTTATGTTTGTGGCTGGTAGGGTTGCTGGCAGGACCGGGTGGTTTCTGTAGGGCCTACTGCATGACACTGGCTCAACACACCAGTACCAACTGTGATTCAGCCTGTTTTACTGGTTGGAGTCACTGGTTGGTGCTGAGGGAGTGTTTAGGCCAATGTGACACGTTCAGGCCTGGTTTGCTTGGCTGCATCAAGCATCAAACATCTCAACACAAACCGCCAAACATTCGTTTATGAGTACAACACAGCACCACACAAACACCACATGCATCAGCAGACTACACACACCACACCATCACTGCCTGCCTTCTGTCTTTGTCTGTCCTGTTCTTTCCTGTTTCAGTGAATTTGGTCCTCGCTGACAATCAGGGTTTCTGGTCTCAAAATACATTAGATCAGACTGTCAAAGAGGACAGGAGGAGGACATATTCACTATCACTCGCACATGCAGGAAAACTAAACTAATTCTGCTGCGAGATCAAACTGCTGATATCAGTGATCTTCAACCCACTGACACCTGATTGGATGGCTATCAGCCTGTCTTGAAGGTCTACACAAGTCTGTCCATGACCCACTAATTAGAGCCATTTGGGTTTTAGCAGGAAGCATCTAAAACCTGCAGGACAGTGGTTCCTGAGGACCAGTGTTGACCATAAATAACCAAGGGACCATTTCCTGCTAAACTGGCACCTCTGAAATGAGGATGATCGATTTGATCAGAAAGAACAAAAGGAAACGTTAGATTTGCATCAATTAAGTTGAATTAGCTTGCTTGTGAAAACGAGGTGAAGTGGGCGTGGCATGGTCCAGTTGAAAATTTGGCTTCAAAAACCACCCTCCACAAATAAAACCACAAATAAATACTTTTTGTTTTAAAATTCTAGTGTTTTATGTAGGTTTTCTAACATGTTAAAGAGACCAAAAGGTCACATAACAGAGGACGCTGGAGTTGAGGCTGATGCAAGCTGAGCAGTCTGGATGAGTTTTAGAGAAAACCATCAGGTCTTATCACAACGAGAACATAGAGAAAAAAGATTTTCTTAACAATCCTATGCTTTGATGTATATATTAGAGGAGAACTTGTGGGTGTGGACACTGTTTGAATGAATGTACTCTAAACTGAAGATTCTGTGGACTGTTTGTGTAGAAAGAATAAAAAAGTGTTAAAACTTAGATTAAGTTAGCAAAGTCCAACTTTCTGTTCAAAGTGAATGTTTCCACTACTGTAGAGTAAAAAGCGTGGTCAGTGCTTTAGCGCAGACAGAGTTACATTTCCTCAACAAAACCTCCTCCCCACTCCTCCATCTTTTGCTGATGCCCTCTTTGCTCCCTTTTCCTCTTCCTCTTCTTCTTCCCTCCCGTCCATCTCTCTCCCCCGTTTCCTCCCCCGTTGCTCTGCCTCTTCTCTCTCCATCCTGGCTGCGTGGATGACAGCCGTGCTCTCGTGGCATCTGTCTGCTGCTTCCCAGCTTGTCTGTGTGTGATCAGCTCCTCTCCGGCTCTCCTCCACAATTTATCTCCCCGTCTTAGTGCTCCCTTTTTTTCACAGACCGCCGCTCAGCTGCCTCGCTGCCAACTCACTGTCGCTGTTAACTCACATACCATCTTATGTATTGCCAAAGCAGATTGTGTTTGGAGGGCAAGCAATTAAGGGGGAGGCAAGCGCAAAACTGTAATGTAATTTTGGCTGCGATATTTACAGGGGAGTAAAAAGGAGGGAGAGGGACAAAAAAAAAAAAAGAAGAAGCAGAGAGGCGGGTTTAAGCCGGACGGACACTGCAGAGTCAACACCGTCGAGAATAACGATTTTGAGCTGAGATTTAGTAGGACAGAATCTGGCACTTCCCTAATTACGAGAGGCCAAATGTCAAGCCTGCTCGCTGTCAGCTTGGTGGCGGGCGGTGCAGCTTTCTCTCCCTCCCTCGACTTCCTCCTCTCTCTCCCTCTCGCGCTCTCCCTTTTTCTGCAAGTTTTCAGCACATTTTATGAATCTCATTAAAAGTCATTAAAAGTGTGGTGAGATTTTCACAGCCTCCGCTCCGTGGCCCTGTAGTCCTCTTTCGATCTGCCGCAGATCTGAGAGGAAGGGAGACGGAGAGAAAAGGGATGGAGGGGGACGGAAAGAGAGAGGGAGGAAAATGGGAGACAGATTAGAGTAAAAGAGCGAGGCAGTCAAGGTGAAGGAGAAGAGGAGAGAATGCATTTGGGGCAGGGTTTCTAAGTGGGTTCGTGGGTCAGTTCTGCTGATTTACGGTTTTGAAAGGTTGGAATTGTTAAAAGCTTTGCTGCTTCTCAAGAAGCAATCTCACTAATAAACTAACATTGTGTACGGAGGCAAACAAACAACTTTATAGGAGTGTTTTCTGACAGTTTGGCCTATTTGGTGATCAACATCTTTTGACACAACATTCTTTTCAAGAAAGTCTATTCTGCACTCAAAGCTCCCATTTTGGTCGATGCCCAACACAACGAGAGGCCAACGCCAAGGTCCCTCTACGTCACTGAGTGGGAGAAACTTCGGATCCCGCTCCCGAGCCGATACAAAGAGTTGTTTTCGCTGGTTTGCGGGGCAGGTCGGGTCTGGGTGAGAAGCCTGAGAATTTTGTACGAAACTCACGGCGAGGATGTTTAGCTGTGAAAAGAATGAGCCGCCGTCGCTATTCAGGCGAGACACGTGGACGGAGGAGTAGGAGGTGATAACAGGCGCCACAAAGCAATGGGGAGAGATGAAAGATTGCGTGTGTGCGAAGGAGAGAGAAAGGGAACGAGAGAAGGCACTAAAAGCAGTTAGCTGACATATAGCATTCTAGCGGCTCCGCCGTCGGTCATGCTCCCAATTACGCTACATCAATAGCCTGAAATCACATTGGCCCCCTGTGTGTGTGCACTCCTGCTACAATGTCTCCTTCAGAACACACTTTCACACCTACACAGATGCAAAAAAAAGAAAAAGCCTCCCACCTAAATGCAAACACACAAAGACATATATTGTTGCTGACTGTGTGGCTAATTGTAGGTGTGCAGGGCCTCTAAAAGGTAGTTGGGGACTTGGCTCGCTGCAGCAGCGTCGCAGGGCTAAACAGATCTCCCAGCACTGCCACTGCTACGACGGGCAGGGTGTGTGCGTGTGTGTTAGTGAGTGTGTGTGTGTGTGTGTGTGTGCATGAGGAAGATAGCGCTGTGCAGCCTCGGGCAGCGGCCCCCCGTGACTCAATGGTGGGAAGAAGTCTGCGTAGGTAGGTAACAGGCTGAGGTATGAAATGATTTGAGGGGGAAGGGGTTATCAGAGGGGAGAGATGCCTGTCTGAGGTGCAGGGGGAGTCGGCGAGGAGGAGCCGGTGCTGGTAGAGTTGGTTTCTGGGAACAATGAGAAAGGTAAGGGAGATCGAGCAGACAGCAGAAGTCAGTTCAGTTATTTTTAAAAAACAACTCAAACTCAAAAGATCAAATTTACCTGCATTACTGTCAGTAAAGACAGAATGTAGCATACTGGCTGTCCTGTTTAGGAACAGCCGTCCTCAGATGGACTGAGGAGTGCATGATGAGCTTCTTTTGGAAATTTTAAAATCCCCAAACTTTTTCTTTTTCTGCCTCTGGACAGGAAAGTTCCCCAAACTTTCTCTCATTTGTATTTTTTTAATAATGTCTGTTTCTTTAGTTTGCATAGACTTGGTTTGATAAATGGCACTAACTGATTTTAAACTGTTTAACATTTTGGTTAGCCCTCCACAAGGGGCATTTTGTCCTTTTCCACCTGATAAAACTGGCGGTGCTGAATCAGTTTGTGGGTTCTCTTGCTCAACTTGACGTTGCTGTCCTTAAGCTACTTTTCAACTGATATCCTTGGGCTTATTGTAAATCTGGAAAACCCATCCACTCCAAAGCTTTTTAAATCAGTATAACTACATAATCTGTTTTACGTAAGATGCTGCCTGTTTTGGAAAGTACAGCAGGTGCTTTTGAAACAAAGCAAACAAAGCTCCACATCGTGATGCCACGATCAAACAAATCATTTTTACTCTCAACAGACCACAAGACATATCTACAAACATTAAGATCTTTGTCCCTATTTGCATCTGCAAACTATAATCTGGTTCTTTGATGGTGGGTTTCTCCTCACTCAGCTGACCCTCGGCAACTTTCTTCCAAGCTTCACCATCATCTTTACGAGACCTTTTGTTGTTGCTTTGGGGTTCATCTGGACATTTCGCATTAAAGTGCATTCATCTCTGGGACATACTGTAGAAGCTATCTTCTGTCTGAGTGCTTTGATGGCTGCGTGCTCCCATGCCATTTATAAATACTTTTATTGTTTGAACAGAAGAACACGGGACCTTCAGGCATGTGGAACTGTACCCAAGGACGAACCAGACTTGCGATGGTCAGCAATTCCTTTACTGATGTCTTATTTGATTTTTTTTTTATTTCCCATGATGTCATGCAATGATGCCCTTAAGTCGTAAAAATAAAATAATGAAATACATCTGCTGGTTCCACGAAATAAGGGGACAGAACTTAACACTCTTCTAGACCTGTGTCTTTCTGCACTACGCCTCACTCCAGTTATACAAAGTAGACAGGATCACTTCTGGTGTCGACATGTTTGCTGATCTTTTCTTCACCAAAATGAGAGGAACTCAGCCTGGAATTTCTTGTGAGGTTCAGTACGTCGACATTCTTCCCTGTTTTGTCCTTACCCTTCGGCTAAATCAGTGGGAGTTTTGAATTGTTGTGTCCAAAACCTTATGTTTTCATATCTTCCAAAAGTCCCAAATGCAGCGGTAGCAGCCAGCTTCCACAGATGCTTCCACCTAGAGGATACCACTGTTGCTGAACTCAGGAAGCCCCCATTAACTCGTGTGATGCTAGTTAGCCAATTAGAAACTGCTCATATGAACTCCTCCAAGCTGTTTGGGGTCACACTTAACTTTGTAAAAATAAACTTTTGACTTTGAAGAATGCTATTAAAGAATCCTCTGGGGACAAAAAACAAAACAAATGAAAAGACAAAAGACATGGACAATGCATCTGAGAAGAATCTGTTACTAAACGATGAAGGTCTTGCTTATTTCAGCAACACAATATCAAACTCTAAGAAAGTGCAGTGACAAAACTGCCATGTATGCATTTCAAACATTTGGAGCCGTGTAAAATCCAGGTAATGCATAATTGGTTTGTTGCTCTACATTCCCACGTTGACCATCCCAGCATTCATGACCTGCACCTCTGTAGGACATCAGCTAACATGCTGAAATGCAGCCCGATCCTCTGAGGATACCAGTGTTTACCTGAAGCACATTAACTAAGGATATATCAGTCACAGCAAAACATATATCTTGTATGTATATATAACTTAGACAGTATTACTACTATCATTTTTTCCTACGTAATGTCATTTGTGCCTTTCTTCTCTCTGTCCTATCTCTCTTTTTTCCTTCACCCAGCTGGTCTTTGGTCCTGCTAAAGGTTTCTTCCACGTAACCTTTACGTAATATTTGCTCGGGGTTTATGCTCTGGGTCCATGGAAAGCGCTTAGAGATAATATGTATTGTATATAAATAAATTTATTATTATTATTGTCTTAGACGATATGTAAATAAAGTTGAATTGAACTGAATATAAAATTTACCTGATGTGGTTTAAAAAAACAAATTCCCCCCATGTGCAGCTGTCATGGATGTAAATCTTCACCATTTCTCTACCAGGCAGTAAATTAGTTCATTTCCGCTGTTGGATCTTTTAACGAGGAGGTCCTACGTTACAGAGCCATCACCTAGTGGTCAGACGAGGAACTGCAACAGCCATCGTAGTACGACTCTACCTGGAAGCTGACACCTGCACCCGCATGCTGACGTCTGAGTGATGGGAACAGGTAGAAGTAATGTGAGGAGCAGTGGAGAGGTGAACGGAGGGAGTGTGTGCAGGAACCCCTACTGGGCACAAAGATAAATACCCTCCCAGCACACACACACACACACACACACACACACACACACACACACGTCAGACAGAGCCCTGCAGTCCCACCTTTGACACTAAGCTTCCAGAAGCCGGGAACTCTGCCTCATCCTCACTAACACAGACTGGCAGGTGAAGCTAAGCGCCCTCTTTTTTCTTCCACTTCTTTTCTGTCTCCCTCTCTTTCTCTACCTTTTTGTGATTCTTTCTCTCGTTCACTTCATCTACTATTTCTGTTTTCCTATATCCATCTGTTTGTCTGGCACACCCCGCACCCCACCACCACCTCCTTAATGTCTCTCTTCTCTCCTCTTTCTCACCTTCGGAGGCTGCAGGCTGGGGTTGAACTCATCTGTCAGGATCAGAAAGGGTCTGGAGTGACGGGAGACTCCTGTTTAAGCAAGATAAACAGCCAGCACAGATCAAAATAGTCTCCCTTAAACACACACACACAGTCCCACTTACGCTCAAGCACAAAGACACACTCCGAGTGATCCATCTCACAGAACGGCGTCAGATTGAGCGTGTTAGCTCCCTGTCGGCTTAGACGAGGTGCCGCATCCAAATTCAGGTGCTTATTTACAAAGTTAATCATGGAGAAATTCTGAGCGAGCACAGACGCTGATATAGATCTTTGGAGGAGACAAACACACTTTTGGCTAAAGCACAGACATCTCTACTCGCTTTGACTGATATGTTGAGAGCGCCTGAATATCTAAAAAAGTAACTTCCTTCTTTTCTTTTTTTCCTCCCATTGCTACTTTAACACTTGCCAAGTTGACAACGGTTGCCCAAACGCTCCATTTGATGTTTCCAGCCTCAAGAGCAAGTGGGAGAGAAAGAGTGATTGAGAGGGAGAGAGGGGGAGAAACTGAGGGAATACAGAGAGAATAAGCAGCAATAAGAGAGAGAGAGAGAGATGCAGAAAAGGGGAGACTAAAAAGCACATGAGAATGAGAGGAGTGGAAAAGAACATTAGCTTGAGAGATGCCAAGTTCACTATCTGCCAGCCTGAGGTGTGTGCAGTCCTGGGTGCCACAGTAGCAGCAGAGGGGGAGGAGGAAGGAAGGAGGGGTGAGGCAGGCAGTGGGTGTCAGGTACGTCTCTTTTTCAATCCGAGCACTCCAGCACGCCGCAGCTGCTGCTCACCCGGATAACAAATCATTCCCTACAGCGCCTTCTGGTAACCTCGTCATTCCCGCTAATAACATTTGGAGATGCTAAGCTTGTAAATTAGCGAATCTGGACCGAGGAGATATTATTTATGCTTGTCTCCTATCCTGAAAGACTTGTCTTGATGGGTAAATTGTGTTTAATTCTTGGAGGAAGCTGGTTTTTTTCTGCGCCCCAGCGTGAGATGAGATTAATCCCTTGACAACCTTTGCGGGCGCACTTCAAAATTGCTCCCAAATGTCACTGCTGCTGCCGCCGCCGCTGCCGCCGCCGAGATTTGTGGAGGGTGGAAGCGGGGAGGAAGCATGCAGAAATGGGGACACATCCACATGATCCTCCAAGATACACAGGCATACTCTTTAAGTGCATTTTCTTACCCTTCTTAGCATTCACAGAATAAAAAAAAACAAGAAACTCGAGGCACAAGCCGCCTCTCGCCCACACACACAGACACACACCTTGCACCCTCCTATAGATTATGTTCTTGTTATAATGACACGCACGCACTCTTGCAAATAAAACTGTATCACTTCTAACTGTTTGAGCAGCAGTTGTCTAAACACACACACAACACTTACAGCTTGTTCCCCAGATTGCCTTTTTCCAATTTTCTCCCTCCGAGTGAGAGTTTGTCTTTGATTTAATGTTTCTTTATTGCTCTTGGTGAGAAGACAGATTTATTTAACAAGAAGGCACACGCAGTTATAACAACCCTGCAGGCAGGAGTTGCTTATTTTTTTTGCACATAAATTCGAATTAAAACACTGACAAATCACCTCAAGTCATCTCCTCTGGGCTCTGAGGGAGTCCGGCGGCTCCGTGCTCCGGCTCACCCTCATCCCGGAGGTGTTTGGCCTGCGTGATGAGTCCTGGTGACGGTTCAAACTCCCCTGCAGTGCAGAGATCAGCTTCCCAGAGCCGAGTATGACCAGCGAGGCTATGCCTTCCTTAATGACCCGAGGAGCTGCAGGCGTAGCAACTGTCAACACTCGTCTGCACCGTCCTTGTGTTTGTCTCCCTCTGTGTGGTCCCATCTTCCTTGCTTTTTCACTTTCCTGCATGGTTGTTATGATTTTTTTTTTTTTTTTCAGCAGAGGGGGATAAAAAGAGGAAAAACGTACATAATTAGATCGTAAATGCTTCATATTTGAGGACTTCAAAGGATGCAACTGAAACCACGGGTGGGTTTTGCGTGTGTGCTTGTGCATGCACGGTTGCCGTCCTGTGTATCCGTGCACAGTCTGCATTGTCATTAGCAGAGGGGGGTGGCTGACCCCTCTTTTCAACCGCCTACGCCACATGAGAAACGCTCTGAAGTTCATTTTCAAACCGGCACGTGAAGAGTTCAGCGGGAACTGCGGCGCCACTCAAAACAATGTCCCTTAATGTGTTAAAAATGAGCTGCAAAGTGTCGTCACTCAAAGTTCTGCTGACATCTGACCACCACATTCAAACAGAAAATGACACGCGTGACTGCTCTCATGCAACAAGTCATTTCTGGTAATTATAGTTATTTGCAGCAGCCATCCATACACACCCATTACACCCGTCTGGGGCCTTCCAGAGTATCTGAATGGAGGATTTAAAAAAAAAAGTTTAAAGCCAAGGGTTGAATAAAAACACTGAAACAAAATTTGACAAGACAATATTTTCCCTCTGTGAACTTTTCCTCTTGAATATCAGAAGCGTTAAACTGACTTCTTGCCTTCCTTTCCTCTGATCTGGCTCAGTTTCTGCAACGACACTGAAAATGCTCATTGTGACTGCATTTATTTACTTCTACTTATTTTCAAAGAATTTTGATGAAATATGTCTCATGATTAAAAATAAATGGGGCTTTAAAGTTGTTTTTCCAGAGCAGTGGCGATGTCATTTAAAAAGAACATAATCCATAAGCTGAATAACAAGCAGAGATGCTCCGGTCTGTGTGACGTGGGGACGTCTGTCTCTCTGTCTGTCTGTCTGTCTGGACGTAGATATGGCAACACGGCCTGCAAGCACGTGCAAGCAGGAATGTTTGTCCTTTAGCACGTTAATGTTTATCAGCTGGAACAGTTCACAGCCAACATGCATCTGTCTGACAACACGAATGCATCTGATAAAAAAAAGCAAAAAAAAGAGAGACTGCAAAGATGATGAAGGCAAAAACAAAAAATCTCTGACTGTAACTGTGCCATAATTACATTTTACTCAGGTGGAGGTACATTTAATACTCTCTTTTTTATTGTAGTTTGTGTGCTCTGGAATTGTAAATGTTGCTGCAGATATTAGTTTTTAGGCCCGTACATTCTGGCTTTTCTTTGTGGACGATTTCCATCTGTTCTCTCCGTCTTCGTAACTGCCATTTTCTGGAAAGGCATAAACTCAGATCGCCTCTGTAAGAGTGACACGACTGAGAATTTCTAGTCACCAAATGATTATGTTTTACGTGTGCGACTTGTTAGTTCGGTTGTACTAGTAAGTACGCAGTTCATTAAAACATTAAGAACCTAACTGATATTCCTATAAGTGACAAAAACACACATAGCAGTACCAGCATGACATTCATTTTGTTTCATCCTTCATTATTGTTTTGATAAATGTGCTTTGTGCTTTCCGTGACACTTCACGCAGATGATGTCATCTCGCCCTTTGATTCGAATGGCAGCTTCTTGTATATAAAGACGTGTTTGAAGAATTTTTCTGACATGCTCTTTCTTTGAGCAATAAGCGATCTCAACAGCATTAATAAGAATTAATGTGTGTGGCAGTGAGAGAAAGCATAAAAATGGAATGTTTATGAAATGATCCAGATTCCTCATCTTTATCATTTTACCATACTGTCTAGAACACTCCGCCCCCTGAATGCAGGTTTACATGCTGTTCCAAGAGTCTGTAGGTCTACAAAGGGTGGCAGAGCCTTTAGCTATCAGGCTCCCTCTACATTTAAGTTTAGACTGAAGACCTTCCTTTTTGATAAAGCCTCTGTAGTCTCTTAGACCACCTCCTAGTTATGCTGTTATAGGCCTAGGCCACTGCAGGGAGTCTCTTAACGGTGCTTTCACACCTACACCAGCTGGACCAGCTCTATACCCTCCGCAGGGTGCTCGAGGGTTCATGGGAGTTTGCCCAACCAGTCCACATGTGTTTTGT
>JBAMYA010000016.1:335490-390629 GCA_037176975.1 Arrhamphus sclerolepis
TTATTATGTAAAGCACTTTGTTACAACTGTATGAAAAGCGCTTTATAAATAAAGTTTGATTGATTGATTGATTGATGGGGGACAGATGGCCAGTGAGTCCCAGCAGAGCTCCTATAGTCCTCATTTCACCTTTGAGAGTACCTGCTTCAGGTGTTGTTCTGGTGTTTGTCAGTGCTGCTTGTCCCGTCCTTTTGCAACATGACACTGCAGTTTGAGAAAAAAAGACACTTCAAAGACACTACAGAAAACCTTGGGGTGATGTTACGGGGCTCATCCATTTAATTATGCAGTCTATGATTTCTCAGTCCTTTACCTTGTCCCCTCTCATTCCTCCCTTTTCCCTCTTACTGCTTGGCATTTCCACCTCCCAGAACTGACTCCCTCTTGCCCACATTTGAAGCCTGTTGTACATCCCAGTCACTCTTCTCATGCGTTTATCACTGGCCCTTGTTCCGTTAATCCCCGAGGGTTTTGTTTATTTGTGTTGGAGCTGCTTTTACAGCTTGAGACTGACCCCACCTATTTTCTCACCAGTCATTTGAACAGCAGGGCTGCTTTGCAGCTACTCCACCAATTAACATAGCATTAGCATAATATTTGCATGTGTGCATTAGGGTGTTGATGGGAGAGAAAATAACAGTTTTACAGGCTTCTTTTTTTTCATTCCTCAAAAAAAATATATAATAAAATAAATTTTGTGGAATGACGTTAAAACGCCCACGGCTTTCTTTACCTCGATGTGATTTGATGTGCTGTTTGGTCACCACCATCATGTTTTCAAGTTCACTGTGAAAAGTTATGCTTGCCACCTACACGGTAACATCTGACGATCACTCGGATCATTTCCACTCATTTTAAATTTGTCATGATTATATTTTATCAAAATGTCAATATTTGCACCTCTTTAGTGTTAATTAAAATTAGAGAAAAACAGCTCTGTGAATGTTAATGTACATTTTAATGCATCATTTTCTATGCAATAATATCAGTAATATAAACTGATGGTGTTGCCATGTGTTCAGAGGTCATGCTCTGGGTTTTTAAAGCGACTACCAATGACTTGTAAATAGGCGCTGTATGAATAAATTGAATTGTATAAACATTCCTGACAGGAATTTTTGTATGTATATATATATATATGTATATATATTTACATATAAAAATATATAGCAAAAAATGACAGACTCAAAAACAGCACAATTTTGAGGAAGAACAGAACATTTAACTTTGAAAGTTTATTTAAAAAAAATCATAAATCTAAGGCTTTTTAAATAGGTCTACAAATGTCAAGCTTAAATTGAAATTTCTTTTACACACCAAAACTTTCCTCTTTATGTCACAGTATGTCTTTAAACTTGTGTCAGGTTATAGAAACTACCCAAAGAACCGGACAAACACTCTGTGATGTCGCTCAAAGTTTATTTATTTAATTTGGTACAGTTTTATAATAAAATCATACGTAAACAACAAAGCCATAAATTTATTAATTTTTCCAATCATAATGCTCACCTGACTTCACTTAGTACAAGCTATCTATGTTATCTTAGTTTAGGCTAACCTGTGATGCTAAATATTCATCCGCCCTTGTTTCAGACGTTGCTACTGTAATGACACCTGAAAGAAAGGACTGATGGAGCTACCACATCCATTTGGTGGGTAGCCAGACGTATAACTACTATCTGGCTAACCAGCCAGGATTAGTTGCCCCTAAACCGTTACAGGCCATCAAAGGCAACCTTATTAAGGCAGAGGCTAAGGTGACTCAGGGCAAACAGCTGGTTATACATCTGTCAGCTAGCCCTGGCTAGTGCTCATCAGCGAGGAACAAAGGTGGATGATCCCAGAAACTTTGGCTGAGACACGCGTCCCTGGACCCTTCCCAGCCAACCCAAACCTGGTCACCGCTGTCAGGGAAATGGTCATTCATGTAGCCCCTGGTCAATTCAACCAAACCTTTCTCACTGCTGCATATCCTAAAATTGGTGTTTCTTTGATTCTTTATTTACTTTTGTCATACATGTTCTTAATACAGTACAGTGCAGTAATGTCATTTCCTTTTGGGGTTTACTAAAGTATTATTTTAGTCACCTAATGATTGTGTTTTCTGTTGTGCTTGATGTTTCCAGAACTTGGATCACTGACGTCAAAGGTAAGGAAACTGGAGTTTAAAATTGTGTTTTAACAGCACAAGGAATTTTTATGAATGAAAGAAGAAATGGGTGCAGTTCATTGAAGGAGACACAGTTGACAAATAACCGTAGCAGGAAGACAGAAACATAAAGGGGAATAAACTAATCCACACATTTTGATGAAGACAGACAGGAGAGAGGAAAAGTAGGCCAGCTGCCACCGCCGCCGACGGAGCCGGTGAGTGAGACACCAGAGGGGCGACGTGTCAGCGGCGTAGCGCCAGCTTCCTCAAGCAGATCAGCCCGCGGACCTTGCTGTTCCACCGCGTGCCACGCCTGTCTCTCAAACACCGCTCCTCTCAGACCTGTCAGTTTAGGGACGTCACTCAAACGCAGAAGCTGCTTCTGCTTCTTCTTCTTCTTCTTCTTCTGCTTTTGCTTGTCTCATACCATGCTGAGCAGTCACTGAACCTGGCTGAGGCGAGTAGGTGAAACAGTAGTGAGGTCACACCTGTGTGGCCACCCTGACAGTAGCTACGGTTACGTGGGCAAAATTTCTTAATCAGGGTAAAAACTTTTGGAATTATAAATTCTGAATCCACTGCTTCAGTGGACACTAAATCAAACAATCATGATGCGTGTATACGTGCACCACGCTTCATTCGTAATAGCAGAGTTCCTCAACCAGCATCCACGCCGCTGCCAGTCGTGTTTGACAACAGCCGATCTCCCATCAGTTCATCCATCACCGTAGAACTGAAAGCTAGCGGGGTCATAACCACTTTTCCATTCTGGTTTTTAGCTTTATAACAGCTAGCTTTCAAGCTTTCCCAGTGATTTTTAATTTGGTCGATTGTTCCGTGGATTCTGGCTTCCTCCGGTTTTTCATGAACTCACCTGTATAATTTCGTGTTCTCAGCCTTTTGACCGCCAAGTTGTTCAACAATTCTGAGCTCTCTTAGAGTTTCCAGTAAGAAACTTGTCTCTGCAACAGACCAGTTGTGCCTCCCCACCTCAGGTTAGTTTTGCCCCAAACAGAAAGTCACGATCCGAAGAAGTGCTACGTGGACGCCATTCGGAATAAGGATCGGCATGAACCGCCCTCTGGATTGGAACACAGCTTCCTTCCAATTGAGCTGAATCGGATCAGAATCTTCCAACTGATGTGTTTACATGAGACATTTTTATTCCGATCAGTCGTTTATTCCAAATATTTGTGTCCATGTAAACAAAGGAATTTAGAGGCCGTTGTGGCGTTTGCTTCTCTGCTCCAGAAACAACAGTTCCCTGATACACAAGAATTTATTCATTAATCCCACATAAAATAAAGTACCTTGGTGGCCTTTAGCCAGAATGATTAAAAGTACCTTTAAGATACCAGATGCTCGCATGCCTGTATTTTACTTTACTTTTATAGTCTGAGTGAAGGCACTCTCTGATATGGGATTATTTTATGGACTCTTAATGCAGCAGCCACATATTAATGGACACACATACAGGCTCTTCTATGGAATATTATAAAAAAAAATAGAAAAAAAAAACAGCTCAAGTGCACACTGAAATCATTTTTTATGATACTTCCGCGGTTGCCTTTTTGGGTTTTAGTGATGCTGCAGTTTGCGTATACATTAGTATGTTAGACTGGGGATTAGCAGGGCTGCCAGAATCAAAGATGAAAGAAAGAGAAACAGTGCTAGCAGATAAACACACATTTGTACTAATATCTGGGTTTCAGGCTAGAATTAATATATTTGAAATGTATTTTTAAAACTCTGTTTGCCTCTAAAATGTACTGGAGAACAAAGCCTTTTTTTTTTTTGCATAAACTGTTTTCTGTGGGTTTTTAGTATTTCACAACTTGGGATATAAATAAAAGCAGTTATGCATTTTGTCTGCAGAAGTGGTTTCTTTAATTTTTTAAATATATATAGCCTCATTAGTTATAGAAAATAGATAAAATATTTGCAGATCAATCAAAAGTTGCCTTTTGCTGCAGTCTTCATGTATGTGTGCGCTCCTAACTCCTGTGTTGTGTCGTCTCCCAGTTTAAATGCAGTTATGTGTTTTATCAGCGGGGCCTGTTGGCCCTGCTGCTGTGATGCACTCAGCTCTGTAGCTGCTCTTGTCTCCGTATAATCCTTCTCCTCATGAATACATTAACACCAGAGCCTAAAACTCAGTTTAGCTGGCGGCTCAGCGTTGCAGCACATCCTATTACCGACTTTAAATCATTAATGTGACATCGTTTTCACTCAATTTCCAAACACCCACGGTTGAAAGCTGCATATTTCGCCGTGCCAGTGCAGGAAGAAGGCCTCACTCGGAGTCCCACAGTCAACCTGGTGCATGTGCTAGTTTTTTAAACTGTTGGTTGCTGGATTTACGCAAGCAAAAAAAAAAGAAGTTCAAGCTTAAAATATGCAGAAAAAACACAAATGGGCATTCAGATGTAAATATGTGTCCATTGTGATAGTTTTCCCTCTTTGTTATCAACTATTTTGATGGAAATAGTCACTGGATAAACACGGTTTAAGCTGAGCTAACTCCTACGGTCCACCTCAGGGTGTGTGAGATTTAATCCGAGTCTAGCCACTGTTTGCTTCCTTCAGCATCTGCTGTACTGCTGACAATAAAGGAAAAATCTGAACCTCCCTTCCTGCTCTTCAGCTATTCACACATAAACCTTTTCTCAGGTTTTTTTCCTCCAGGCTGCCTCTGAAAAATTCACAATGCCCAGGGAACAACTAAGTCCCGCACTTACCGTAGGAGTGGAGAATCTGCCCCCATCCAGCCTCGTTATTGCATCAAAAGTATTTTTGTGTGTGTGTGTGTGTGTGTGTGTGTGTTTGAAGTTATGGTAATTAGCAAAGCATGTGAAATCCTCTCCTTGGAGTGCATTTAACTGTTTTTGTGTGCAGAGCGGTGGCCCCGGCTGTGGGGGTTGATGATCGTGGAACATGCGGACACAGATGGGGACAGCGTTTTAACGGCCCGGCTGAACGGAGTTTTGTGTTTTTAACCCTTGAAAGCGGAGGCATCAGCGTCCTCCACATCCATAAGCAAGCATCAATTATAGATTCGCTTCTGAAGCGGCGACAGCAGCACAGGCGGCCACCATCCGGCGCTTTGACGGGGACTCTGGGAGACGGTGACACTCATTTTGTTTTCTTTTTTTAATTTGTGACTCACAGATGAGCTCACTCATTCCACCGCCCCTCCCTCCGTCCCTCCTCACCCCTCGTGTCCCTTGTTGCGCTTAATTAGGTTATCAGGTCGCTAACGGGCCGTGATTGTTCTCCCTGCTCGCAGCTGGCCCTCTGATTGGAGGGGCGAGAAGGTGGACTTATTAACACGACATGATTGGATGATTTATCTGATGAAGTGAAGGATTGCACTGTTTTGCTAAGAAGAGGACAGAAGAAAATAAAAGACAGGTGGGAACCTTTGTCTCGGCTCTTCCACCTTTAATCATGAATTCCTGCCTCTGAATGAACCACAACAAAAACAGAGAAGTGTGAGTGTACGCGAGGAAGAAAGAAATGACCAGGACTAGCACGGGTTTACTGAACACATTGCTGTCTTTATTAGAGCCTTGTCTGGCAGTAATACTGAAAAAAGTGAACTTAGAACAGATGGTGGTGGCAGCCCACAGCTTTTTTTTTCTTTTTTCTGTTTTTCTTTATTTCTTTGATATTTTTCTTCATTTTTTTGTGAGAGTACCGCGACTCTTTTCTGTGGCATGGATAACATCAATAAAAGAGACAGTAGGGAGAGGAAAAAAAAAAAGAAATATACAACTTATATTACACTGTGTTATGAACAAAATATAAATCTATAACTCTATGTTATATTTACATAATTATCTTTCTTGATTTTTCAAGTTGAGATGGTAAGATACTTTTGTTTACTTGTAATAATTCCTACTTTGTTTTGAGCTCCACTCATGACTTTGATTGTCTTAAATAATATTATCGTTTTCATTGTCTTGATATGGGGGCAGACCTTACCAGCAGGGATGACTGATGTCTTAATGCCCCACACGACCTCCTGATACCATAAAAATAACCAACAGCCCCCCCTCCCCCCCCTCTCTCTCCAGCATCGGCTTCAACAATGTTGTGATAACAGGAGTGACTTTACAGCACAGTTAAGACCCAGAAGCTCTTTGCGGCGTGCGCCATGTAGCGAACATCTATGGCGAGAAAGATTGTGGGGATCGCTACGTGGCGTCACACCTGCAGAGTAGTCATGGCTCCTGTAGCAACGCGTGGAGCTAAAACAAAGCAAAGGGCTCCTGATGAGAGGTTGAAGATATGGTCCACCTGCCTCACACACACACACACACACGTACATATACAAACACACACACACACACGTGTACACACAGTGGAACATCTCTGGTAGATCCGTAAACACTGCTTTCCTATTACTGAAAAAGAAAACCACTGCTATCACAAAAACATGAAATTTATGTACAGGATTTCAAAGACAGCAGAGGATATGTTTGGTTGTCTTGATAATCTCTTCATTTTAAACGTGTGTGTGTGTGTGTGAGTGTGTGTGTGTAGATCTGAGCCAAAGATGTTCCACTGTGTCCAACTGAGGCGGCTGAGCTGGTAAACGGGGGGACGGGTCTCTTTGTTCACAGAAAACAGCTTCCAAAAGTGATACAAACTGCTTTCCAGAAAAATTAAAAAATAAAAAATAAATCAAATAAAAGAGAGGAAACCTTCACATTATACATGGTGATAATCATTACAAATAAAATTATAATAACAGTTACAAAAAAAAAAAATCATGTTCTTCTTTTTCTCTGACTGCACAGAGTCTGAGTGCTTCTTAGAAATGGGCTTGGACATGAAGAAAAAGGTCTTCAGCTTGGAGGAGGGCTAGCATCGAGTCTGTCAGTCCAGCTTGCTGTCCAGACTCCATCCACCCAACCGTCCGGAGGATTAATACAAAACAAATGCATCGAAAACAAACAAACAAACAAACAAACAAACAAAGCAAGGTAAAATGACAACTTCAGTTTAGAGCTAAATACCTACCAGCTAAATAGAATAATGTTTCATTGACTGTTTCTTATAGTCATAAAAACCCAATAAAGAAGAGAAAAAATAAATTATACTGTACATAACTTACTAAACTTAGGAAACGCTGACCATCCTTATAATTATTGTTAATAATATTATTAGACTAGAGGCAGTTTGAAGAGAAATAATAATTAAAAAAAAAAAACACAGTATTCAAATACAAACAGAAACACTGACTGGCTGACTTCACCCCGGCTCCACCCACTGAGTTACAGCAGGACGACGTGATTGGAGGGAGCAGGAAAACACTGAAGGACGGGACAACGGCCGAGTGTGTGTACGTGTGTGTCGCACAACAAGTAGCCTGTCTTTCTGGAAATATTTAAACGCGCTCACAGAGAAGAAGAGCAAGCGCCCGATAAGTGAGAGCACACGCCGACTCACACTCGCGCCGCCGGATGCTTCCAGGCGCACTCGCGCCGATTGTTTCGCCTTGGATGAGATCAGGATAAGGAAGGACGGAGCGAGAGGAAAACTCGTGGATTGTCTCACAAACACAGTGCTTTCGTTTCTGCTCCGTGACGCCAGAGAAACTCCCCCTTTTCTCCCTCCCTGGAGACAGTCCTCGCTGCCCCGGTCAGTCCCGGCTGGACCGACCCAAAACCAAAACAAATGAAACAAAGTAAAATAAAAATAAACAAGAGAGAAAAGGGGGGGAACCGCTGACAGCACAATGCGAGGCTGAAGGAAAGATATCTTTTTGTTAAAAATAAATGTCTGATGTCTTTCAGGTGCTTTACAACAAAAGGGGAAAAAAGAAATGTCTCTTTTTTCTATTATTATTCAAACTTGTAGCACAAAAACAACAAATCACATTCACAAGCCACTTATTGGCACTGTGTACCTGAGTGAGAATATTATAGAACCAGAACAGAAAAAAAAGCTGTTTTTTTTTTTTTCTTTTAAAAGAGTGTCTTGATAATAAACAGGTCCACCATCTTAAAGTGTCATCTGTTAGCCTTTGACAGGTCCTCTGTTTAGTTTTTCATTTTAAAATGTCTTCTTTTCTACAAACAGGGCTAAAATGTTGCTTTCCAAGAGGGATTTGTCATTTGTCTTCACTCGTGGCATTTCACTCCGACTCTTGCAGTAGTACTTGGACACCCCAGGCCCGGTCCAGTCTGCGTCCCGGACTCCAGCATGTGTAACAGTCAGTGTGAGTGACAGCCCCTGTGCTTCCGTTGATTGGTCAGATGCTGGTATCAGGACTCCAGTGGGAGGCGTCTCGGCTCTGTCAAGAGTCCGCGTAAGTTGGGGGGGGGGGCGCTTTGGGACAGGAGGCGGGGTTGGGTTTAGGTGAACTTCAAGGTGATTGGCAGAAAGAGGGAGTTTGCTTCCTGATTGGTGGGGTTTGAGATTTTGTGAGATTAATCAGCAGTGATTGGCCCGTCCTATTGGGTGATATGGTTCTCGTTATCGCTGGCGTAATCAGCCTCTTCATCCTCATAGTCAAAGTCCTCGTACACGTCGCCGTTGCTGTCGTCTAACCGCAGCTCCTCCTCCTTGATCCGTGGCTCGTCCCCCTTCAAGCCGGGTATCTGGGGGTTCTGGTGGTGGTTGGTGTTGGGCTCGGGGCTGCTGGACATGCTGGAGTGCTCTGAGGGCATCTGGGGGGAGGGCATTCCTGCCATGGACAGGGCGCCGGGGTAGACCACGCCTGCGGAGGACAAGGGTAGCTGGCCCTGCTGCCTGTATGCAAGTAAAAGAAAGAATGTAGACGTCAGTCACATAAGCGGCATCATTCCAGCTTTGCTGAATTTACTGACTTCTGAAGTCGATATTCATGTTTTAGTTCACAGCTCCCTTTTGTGTCGGGTTCACGATGTACGACTTCAGCCGTCTGAGACAAACGATGGACAAAAACGGTGGCGGCAGATCTGACAATGGGACAGATGGACGACCAAAGACGGGCTGCAGTGATCGTCTCAGTGTGACGGCCTGTCGCTGCCTCTACGATTCTCTGCCAGCTAACCGACCAATAGGAACGCGCCATGAAATGACATAAACATCAGCGCGCCCGCACAGTAGCCTAGCAACAACAGCGCCAGATACGACGGAGAACCAGGAAGAAAAATGTGCAACTCAGATAAATTGGAAAGACATTTTTTCTTTTTCTTAATTTTCTTTAAATTCTTTGCAAAGCACACAAACGTCACCACGGCAACGCAACTTTAGAGTCATTGGTGCATTAGCGCGTTAGCAACTACCCGGTAATGACGCAGTGACGCTGCGTTTAGAGCCTGAAATATACTTGTCTTGGTCGTAGAGTCAACGTACGTTTAGTCGTTCAGTGTAACTTTCTGTACATTAATTATCACGTTTTCTGAGGTGACTTGAATTAATCTTATGAGACTGTAAAATCGTACAGTGTGAACCCGACATTACAGCTCTGTTTGTAACAGCTGCTTATTCACCCCTCTCCTCCTGGAGTGTGCCTCTGTTGAACATAGATCTACAGATTTGTGCTTTCCACTTCTGAGGTACAGCAGATGGAGACATTTCTGGATATTTCTTCTGTGATCTGAATTTTACATGTTTACGGGGAGTTTTCTGATTTGGTACTCACTTGGGACATACTTTTTTGTCTTTCTTAAGTAATAATTTCGAGTGAGCCTACAGCTGACTGTGGTTGGTTAAATTTAGCCGAAAGAGGGGGAGTTAAACTGGAGTAACTACACGTGTCCTTTAAAATAACTGAATTAAAATGTTTCCCAGGACAGCTGTCTCACCCTACACTGAAGTATTGTCTCATTTCCTGTCTGCGGGACCTCATGATGGCCTTGTACTCGCCGATGCGCAGCTTCTTGCCGTCCACCAGGCAGGTGCGTTTGGGCCGCGGCTTGTACTTGTAGTCCGGGTACTTCTCCAGGTGCTGCTTGCTGAGGCGAGCCTGCTCCTCGTAGTACGGCTGCTTCTCCAGGTTGGTCATGGCTTTCCAGCGCGAACCTGGACACAAGGACAAGGACGCGGTTACTCACCATCAGTTTTGTATCTCTTTGGCAAATGGCAACTAAGAGATTTTATATCACTGTTGTCGTTCAGTACGTAGTGCACACTGAACAAAAATATCTCAGCACAGAATTAAAATGTGCAAGTATGTAATTAATAAATACATATATATAGATAGACACCAATCATATATATTAAAAAATGTATATAAAACAGCCCCACTTTATAAAGTTAAACTTGGAAATATGTGATAGAATTAGATTTTTTTTTGAAGTAAAGGAAGTGCTGCTGGTTCTACCTTCATATGAGTGTGAAACACTAAACTGTCTGAAACGTGCAAAATTTCTTAATCAGGTTAAAAAATTTCAGAATTATAAATTTCGAATCCACTGTAATCACAGTTCGCCCATCAGCGTAGAACTGAAAGCTAGCTGGGTCGGAACCACTTCTCCCGTTCTGGTTTTTAGCTTTATAACAGCTAGCCTTCCAGCTCTTCCAGCGATCTTTAATTTGGTCGACGTTTCCGTGGATTCAGGCTTCCTCCAGCTTTTCATCAACTCGCCTGTATAATTTCGTTTTTCCCGCCTTTCCAACGTCAAGTTGTTCAACAATTCTGAGCTCTTTTAAAGTTTCCAGTAAGAATCTTGGCAAAAGACCAGTTCTGCTTCGCAAAAACCGCTAAGGCGTAAATGTGTCACGCTGACGTCGGGTTACTTTTACCCCAAACAGAAAGCAACGATCCGAAGTGTGTATGTGGACACCGTTCAGAATAAGGACCGGCATAAAGCACCCTCTGGATCGGAACACGGTTTCTTCCCGACTGAGCTGAATCGGATCAGAATCTTCCAGCTGACGCATTTTTATTCCGCATATTTGTGTCCATGTAAACGTAGCAAGTGTCTCTTCAAACTCTGGAAGTTGATGATAATGTTGTGATTTTGGGACAAAACTGAGTTTTTCCTTGTTGCTAAATCCAACTACAAAGTACATTTTGATCAGAACGTTATGGACAAGAATTATGTGTCAGTTTATAACTTTAAAACTCAGAAACCCGAGCTTTTTTTTAACAGAATTTTCAAACTGTGACAGAAATCATGACTTCATAAACTCAGCAGGTTGCAAGTTTATAGACTCAGAAATGTTCTCTGATACTCTCCTGGAATTACACCTTCCACATTTCCCTGTAATTTATTTTAAATTTTCCCCCTGAAATGGTCCTAATGCGCCATCATACACATCAGTGACATAATGTGATGAACAAATGTCTACACTGCACACATAACACCACAACTGCTGCTGAAACCAGAAAGACAAAGCAAAAGAGGGTTAATGAGGAGCACCGGCGGGACGAGAGGTACTCATCTCAACTAATGAGGACTTCACTTAACCTTCCGTCATCTCTCAGCTCAGTTTCTGCTCACAGACATGCATCAGTCCGCTGCATGTGTGTGTGTGTGTGTGTGTGGGCGTAATCTTGAGCACGAGTGTGTGAGTGTTTCATATCTGGTCTGAATTTGCAATTGACTACTGTATGTTTAATGGGTAAAAGCTGTCAGCTGTTTTCTCCTTCGTCTCTCTTTCTCTCCGTGTGTTCTGCGATCTGTTAGCAATCGAGGGGAGAGGAGGCTTATTAAAACCAGATTTCCCTGTGTTATAAAACGCTTAGGAGCTCTTTAAAATGTCAGGGCCGATCCCGGCGGTCTGGGGGAAATGTCAGGCGGCTTCGCGCTGCTTGTTTAATGCATAATGAATTATATCATCATTTGTCAGGGCTGCGCTCTCCCCCAGCCGTTCATTAACGCTCGCTTACATGATGCTGCAGCTCGCAAGAATCTCTATTAGGATATATTGTGTGTGTTTGAGGGTGTCAAACAAACAATGAAAAAGCACTTGTGGCACTTGTGGCTTGGATTATATTTTACCGAGGATCTTGCTGATGTTGGAGTTGTGCATGTCCGGGAACGCCTGGAGGATCTTTCTCCTCTCGTCCTTGGCCCAGACCATGAAGGCGTTCATCGGCCGCTTGATGTGCGGCTCGCTGCTGCTCCGACCCCGAGACTCTCGGAATATCCTGGAGTCCGACACGCTGGGGGAGCCTGGGGAGGGTGAGGAGGAGCACAGAGGTGCAACGAGTGAGCGGCCATGCATGGAGCCTCTTGGCCCTGCGTGTACGTGAGCGAGTCCTTACCGTCAGAGTCCCCGCTCATGGTGAAGTCCAACATGGCGTGGCTGAACTTGTCCTCGGCCTGCTGCTTCAGCTGCTGACTCAGACTCTCCAAGGCAGCTTTGTCCTGAACAAAACAAACAGTTCACAGTTGCAGCGACTGAGTCACGCGAGAACGCATGAATGAACGGAGCATTTATTTCCATTTATACCCAAGATTTTCAGACTTTACGTGTCTCATTTCAGAGCTGTGAACGTTTAAGGGATGATCTGAAAATGGCTGCTTGAGCACTTGTGGAGATGTAAATGTTGAGCCAACATCTGTGTGTACGCTTCCACGTGGAAGAATCTTTGACTCCATTTAGTCCGATTTGGATGCGAGAACGCTGCATATTAAATGTGTGTGTAGCGACTCCTGGCAGCCACCTGTGAGAGCGTGGCGGCTTGCCTCTCTCTTGCAGAGGCCCCCGAGGGTCGACGCATTAGAGAGAGAGAGCCGAGAGAGCGAAGCGCGGACGAGCGCGAGGCCACGCCGCACGGCCCCCTGGGTATTTATTACAACCAATAAAAGGCTGATTTACTGAGCATTTACATGCTTAATGCAAGCAGCCGGCGCACTCTGCGCCTGGAACTTGACTGTGGACGTGATTCGCCAGCGCCAGCGTTTTACAGTTTAATTATACGATTAGTGCCACCCTAAACGCTGTCGTCTTCTAAAACAAGCTTCCAAAAAGTGTCCCTCTCCATTTACGTGTGACCCTGGCGAGCCGGCTGGCTGAATGGAGGGAGGGCAGAACGATAATGAAATGCATTTTCTCTGTTTTTAGTCCAGTAGAGTTTAATTGTTAGAGATAATTTCCACCTCAGATTGGAATAAATACACAGGGGAGAAAAGGGAGAATAAAAGCTGGAGACACGGAGCTCTAAATGCTTTTTGTTATATTTGTTTTGTTTTTTCTGGAAACCATTTAAAAAGTATTTTATTTGTAATTTTTTATATTTTGATAAATACATAAATAGCCTCCAGTGAGATATTTGTGTGGACATGAGGAATTTTTTTAGGAGCTTTCATCATTTTGTAAAAGCAAATCGTTCAGTCACTCCTCGTTCCAGAATAAGAGGCACGAAATGTCCCTCACGCTCTTAGATCTTAAGATTAAATATGTCGTTTCAAACGGCTTCACACAGAGTCGGTGTGTCTCTGTGTGTGTGTGTGTGTGTGTGTGTGTGTGTGTGTGACAGCCATGAACAGGGAGAACGAGTGGATGACAGCCGAGTCTGACGCTAAGCTCCGGTACAGTACACGAGAAAAGTGGATTGAATGGCTGACACTGGAGCCAAGACACAAAGTAGTGACAAAACTAATCCTCCGAGTGTGTCAGAGATGACACTGCTGTATCCGAGCGGCTTCACACAAAGAAGAAAAGGGCCGGAGAAACGAGAGTCAGTGTGGGGCTTCAGAAGATGTTTTTTTCCCCTCTCTCTGCCCTTATACAAAGATATCTGAAGTAAAGTTTATCATATCAGCAAACCAAATTTCTAATAGTTAAGAATTCAGAATAACTGAGCGCTGATGTGGCTGTCATGTGCCTTTAATTTACAGACAAACTGGTAAATGTGCTCCAGAAAAATAAGCTTTTATTCACGTTGCCATCCTTCCCTGGAGCGCGTTGCATCAGCTGCGCGTCTGTTTACTGTACGTCTACACTCTAAATGTACGTAAACCAGGATTTGACTGTTTGAAATGTGTGACATGAAAGCGTAAAAGCAGGAAGAAAGAGATGGATAGAGCTGTTGAATGTCAGCGGTGCCGAGGCTTCAAGTGTGTGTGTGTGTGTGTGTGTGTGTGTGTGTGTGTGCACCAGCTGACTCCAAACGTGTTTAACAAATAACCACAATTTAGCCACGCTGCCGAGGAGCCGGCGCCGTCATTTCATATTACCATCTCCTTGACACTCCGCTCTGCCACACACGTGCGTGCACACACACACACGCACACACACAAGCGCGCTGGCGGCCCTGCAGTGTGCCTCGCAGACACACTGATTACCTCCGAGATGCTTCTGGTTTCACCTTATCTGTTCCCGTTTAGCTTCAGCACATTTCAGCGAGCGCATTGTGCGCCGATTTACCTCCTACATGGTGCGGCAGGGATGGCATATGGCAAGACAAATAATTTACACACTGACAATGAGACGGTACAGCTTGTGATGACTTTAGGGACTTGGGTGGATTTGTGCATTTAGTTCCCAGTATTTAGAGGCTGAGATAAAACGCACTAATTTGTATTTATTTGTGAGGGGGCTCCGTTCGTTTCTGGCATGGCTGATGAGGAGGGAATCATTTGTCATAAAAAAAACAAACAAAAAAAACATGGCACAATTAGTATTTTACCAGAGGCACAATTTTGAAGATCTTTGTAAATACTGTGTGAACATATTTTAAAGGGTAATTTAGTCTAAAACAAATCCAGACTTTGAGGTAAGAACATTTACTTTTTCAATACTAATACGGACTTTTGAGCCTGATTTATACCTCTGGGCTCTCTAAGAAGATAACTTCATGAAAGAGAAAAAAGATAACAAACAAACAGTTTTTTTTTCTTCTTTTAAGTTGTTTCAATGATAGTCTGCAGCTCAATATTCATCAGCGTCCACTCTTGTAAGAGTTACTTTATTTGCTCCGTTGCCAAATTTGAGCTACGTAGCGGAAGCAAAGAACCCACACTGCCCTCTAGTGGTTGGTGTTATTACAGACCAGGCCCATGCTTAGCCTGCGTGCGTATCTGCTACGGAGACGCATAAATTGGGTATTAAAAATCAAATTTAAAATGTCTTGTTGTGAGCTATAATGTACATAAAAATAAAAAAACAGAGAGAAATAAATGGGGCCAGTTGTCGTCATGGGTGTGATGTGAGGACGTCTACCTTGTCCGAGCGGCCGTTGTTGAGGCCAAGGTTGCTGACGGCGGCCACCTTGGCGTCGAGGACCTGCTGCTCTCTTTTCAGCTGCTCCTTCATCTGCCGGGCCTCGGCGAAGGCCTTGGTCACCGCCTCGTGGTCGTTCAGGTAGGCGGTTGAGGACAGCGACGACAGCAGGTCTGCTGGAGCCCGGACAAAGGAAGGGACAGAGACACAAAGGAGGGACAGTCGCTCAGCTTGTGCAGTCAAAGAAAACACTCTACACTCATAAAAACAGAGAAATAATTTGCATTTTTTCGTTTCACGGTTGAGCGTGGATGAACCGGATGACATGTTTACTTCCAGGAAGCTAGCTGGAGCTCTTCATCTAGAATAATTCTTCTGGACGTTAACGTACACCTGATGTGAGGACTTTTTCGGGGCGTCTTTGTGACCACTTGACTGTAAAGCTCGGCATGTGAGTCACAGTGTGCCTGTAGCTCATCGTCCTGCTTTCAGCCTCAGCCGCACTCACACGAAAACATCCAGAAACAGTCATGACTTAGACACTCAACGCTTTCACGCTAAAGCAGGTGACCAGAGCAGTTTTATTCCAGCTCAAATAAGCTCCTTCTCATGGTCTTTTATCCCCATGAATTTCTGCAGCTCAGCTGCCGTTGAAGCATCTGCTCTGACCGGATGAGCACGTGTGAGGACGCGTACACCGCTATCGGCTCTCTGCATCAGTCGGCCCGGGCTCTTAACAAAGAGCCGCTGCTGGTTTATGAGGCCTTTATCTGCGCTAATCCGCAACACTAATGCCATCTCAGGCCAGATTACCAGCTTCAGATTGGTAATGACAGAGCTGTGAACTCTTTCAGAAGTCATAACCGGAAAATCTGGATGTGAGGAGAGCAAAAAAAAGAAGAAAAAAACAAACAAAAAAAAGAGGTGGTGGGGCAAAGAAAAGAGGGGGCGACAGAATCGGGTGGCAGTCAGTTTTAATCTGCGGTGAAAAGAACGGGAGGAGACTGATACAAGTTCTGTACACACATGATTGTTTAAACTGACAGCAATGCCAACCATCCAGATGAGAGAATGTGACCCAGATAGGAGGGGTGGGCTGGGGGGGGGGTCCTTCATCTTCTCGTTTTTTTTCTCTCTGCAGACAGGCAGGATGTATTTTGACCACAGAATCAGTCGGACAGAGAGGTCAGGAGCAAAGACAAATGTGGAATCATGTCAGAAACGACACCTTTCTCTTTAAAGATGAGTAGACGGACGGAGAAGGAGAAACCTGAGTCCCCGTTGGAGGACAGGCGCCAAAAAAAGAAAAAGAAATCCATCAAAATCTATATGGTGAATCTATATGACTATCAGGAGGACGCAGATGTTCATATACTGCTTTTTATGATTCATTTTTTAAAGCCAATAGAAGTGTAATCCATAAAAAAAAACAAAAAAAAACTTTTTTGGCAAATACAGAAAGTTTGGCAACTTAAAAAAAAAAAACACTATATGTGTGCATGGCTTCATTCGTGTTTCAAATAATCTGAAAAAGATGTTCATAATCTGCACCCACACACTCCCACAAACACGCCAAGTCGCTTCCAGATCAGAACGACCACTTCCAGACTCTCCTCCACCGTGTCTGGCCCCGAAATCCTCCATGAACTTGTAACAGGGAGCCTAATACGACGGCAAACTGTAATACCGAGTTGAGCTTATGACCAGCTAAAACTCAGTGGCAACAGATGGGAGCGTGAGCGACAACATACTGTATCTGGGATCTCACACACTCACACACACACATAATTCAGTGGGGATCACACACAAACTTTTAAACACTGTAATCCATTTTTCTGAACAAAAAACATCTGGGACCGAAAATCCACTAATCTGATATTAAATCCGCCGATTTGTTGAAAAACAGTGAGATTAGCCAGTAAGTCAGAAAAAAATGACTAACTGCCTATTGCACATGAGGAGGAGGAGGAGGTGGGATTGTGTTTTGCATGTGTGAGCCTTTGTGTGCATGTGAGTGTGTGAGTGTGTGTGTGTGCGTGTGTGTGTGCTGTCATTGTGTCATTAATGCCGGGTGTTTGTGCTGTCCTGGCTCATGTAAGAGGCTTGTCTAATCTCATTGGTGATACCTCCTGTCTGTCATGCACTCCCTCTCTTTATTATTCCCCCGCTTCATTGCTCAGGAAGAAAAAAAAGTGCTAATCCTCATCTCTCTCTCTCTCTCTCCCTCTCTCTCTCTCTCCTTCCCTCCTTCCCCTCGCTCCTGTATCTCTCTTGTCTCTTTCAGTCACTAATAAACACGTAACAATAAAGCAGCCTGCAGGCAAACAGCGGCACGGAGGAAAAACACAACGCACTAATTATAGCCTGTTACATATGTGTAATATTTGAACTATCAGTGTTGCGTGAAAAAAGGATTAAGAAGACAAAATAGTGATTCATTTATGTCACATTTTATGTACGTGTGCATATGGCTTGGTATGATTATGGCACTGGCACTCTCAACAATGGCACAAACACAATTCCAGTCGCCGCGGCTACGGATCTATTTAACGATGGTCATCCGCTTTACGGCGACCATCTGAGAGCAATTCTCCTACAAGTGTCTTGCATTTCAATATTACTGTTACTATTGTGCAACTTTAGTTTTAATGCTTCTGTTTTGTTTTGATCAGCAGGAATGAATTCACTCATCCTCCCTTAAATAAAATAATGTGCATAATTTGCACATTGTTCTGGTGTGAACACTTCTCTCCTTCCCTTCTGACAAGCTTTTTAATTAATTATTTTATTTAGTTTTATTGCTTTAAATACACATATTTCTCTTTGGAAACTCAGCCCATCCTTTGCTGTGGGTGTCTTTTATTGTCATCATTATCATTATTATTATTTTTAATTTAATTAACACTTTTACACTATCCACCCCAAAAGAACAACAAGCGCAAGTCCTGAACCAGATTCTCCGACTTACGTAAGGCCCAGGTGAGGTGGCAGAGTTCTGTTATCTGGAAGCTTTTGACCTCAAACATTTGCTCTCAAGCTAAAAAAAAGGACAAAAAAACCCAAAGAAAATAAAAGGAGATTTTTAATAATGTCACCAGCATGTGACAGAATTCCTTTTTGGAAGTGTGTATTTGGTGTTTCCCTGAGGCAGGAGCACCTGCACCAGTGAAAATCAGGTTCGAGTTTGTCATTCATTGTCAGGGATGATTCTCTGTGCAGCAGCGTGGCTATAACAAGCGCTGTTTTTCTGTCACAATCTCCATTTTTAGCTCCCGTCTAAAAAGGCAAGAGACACCCATGAATAAGCGCAGTACCAGGCTGATTTATTCCTCCACAAATTGGACCTGTGAGAGGTGTAATAAACCTTGGATTATCCATTTGCTTTTCTGCAGTGTGCTTGTGTTATGGCTGCTTAAATCCACTTACCTATGGAATTGACTCTGGCCGGTGGTCCTCCGATGCTGGAGGGGGCGGCGCTGTGCTTCATGGAGCCGGCAGGGCCCAGCTTGGTGGTGGCAGCGGCAGCAGCAGGGACCTGTGGGGAAGTTGGGGGGGAGTTGGGTGACTTGCTCTCGGATGCCTTAGGCTTGGCCGACAGGTTCAGTGGCTGTGCACCCTCACTGTCCTGCAAAAACCAAAACAGCACAGTTTCGCCCGCTGTGACCACCGTGAGGAATTTGGACGCGGGAGGCGGTGGGGACACCCTCGCGCCTCCCTGACCGAGTCCATGTGCTAATTAAACCCATGCACAGCAATCTGAGGCAAGCCTGGCAACATGACAGAGTGACAGGGTGCATGCCACTGCCCGTCTTCAAACAGCTCACGACAAGCAAACAATAAACAGCACACGCACAAATTTAATGTATTTCGGTGCAAACCACTGACATTTACATGCAAAATGACTGACTTCTTCTGGCACCAATGTCACCCTTTAAACAGGGCTCCTCATGCACATGCACGTGCACTCTCCACATGCAAGCTCCAGAAAAACATGCAGTGTAAAAGAGCTCGTCGAGGAGCTTCCAACAAGGCCACCCAAACAGTGGAGGAGAGGAGAAACCCCCTTTGGAGTTCTTCTCAAAACTCCAGCGGACACCTCCCTCTGTCTAACACAAAGAGCAACACCTCCCTCAGACTGTCTTTAGAGGTGCGAGTCTGAGGACGCTGCAGTGTCTCAACGCATCAAACAGTGAACAGAGCAGAGGACAGTGTGTCACTTCGATTTGCTCTTGGTTTGTTGGAAATAAAAGACCTTCATGAACCAGCGAATGAGTGGAGGAAACAGCAGGGCGGCGTTTTCTGACTCAGAGACGACCACAGACGCCCCCACAGCCACTGCAAACAATCGGTCCAGGTGTCACACAGTCCCACGTCACCGAGCCAACAGGCTTTGTACATTCAAGCATCCTCCATGTATCTGTGTCAGCAGACACAACAAACAGCGGCCTTTGAGTAAATCGTCATGTGGACCACCGTGCACGCTATCACGTTAACTGTCATGGCAACACCATCACCCCTGCTGATGACCTAATCCAATCAGGGGGAACCTAAGAAGGTCACATGACAGGAAGGGATAAATTAGATCACGGAGGGAGCAGATGTACACAAACCACTCCGTGTAATTAAAACTCCACAATTAAAAGCTCGACGTGACAGAAGGCAAAGGACAACTTCACAGGCAGCTGAAGACGCGGAACAAGAGTGCTGAAATGATGGCTCAGAGATGCGGCCTGTTGGCTGTTTAAGACTATTATAAGTGCATTTGTCAAACAGAAAACTTAAGTAGAAGTTTCAGCACTACAGTAGAACTTAAAACCTTGCAACCTGACAGAATAAAGACATTATTTGTCTTTATTTTCTGGTCATTAGTCTAATTGCTGCTTAGGCGGCGGAAAGAAAAAGACATACAGTAGGATTCAAAAAGACAGAAAAGTATTGTGTGTGTGTGTGTGTGCGATATATTCACTCATTAAGGCCGACTTTCTCTGATTCCCACTCCTTGAGTCGCACTAAGCCTTATGAGCCCCTCACAACTCAATTAAGCCCTTCCAATTAAGCCCCTCCATGTGTACGTGGCCATGCATGTGTGTGCGTGTGAGTGAGCGATCACCAGTTTGCGCGTGCGTACGTGTGATGGGGGGCCTAACCGGATTGTCCTTCATTAGGGGAGGGGGGGGGGCGTCTTTCTAAATAGATGGAGGACCCCCCAAAGATGCCTTCAGCGAGACAAAGCGCAGAGAAAGAAGAAAACTGAGCAGGATCTTCTCAATCCTGACCCATATTATGGTGGGCTTTGGCTGCAAGCGCGTTTGAATATTTATTACAAATAGATAATGCCTCTGCCTCTTGTAGAGTGGATGGGGGAGTTTCCTCTTCGCGCCAAGCCAAATCCTGCGGTGGGAAGGTGGCCAACCTGCATTATGCCAGTGTGGAGGAATTAGTTTAGAGAGTGGAGCTGAGACGCTTGGACTCACTTGTTTATGTGTGTGTGTGTGTGTGTGTGTGTGAGTGTGTGATTGCAAGACATTGTTCAACAAGCTCTAAATCTCATGAAAGTGAGTGAATGTGTGCGTTTGTGTGCATGCATGTGTGTCCAAGGACTGTAAAGCCTCTAAAAGGCTTGGAATCTTGAATTAATACAATTGCTTTTGTGTCTCTCTTGGCTGATGAAACAGTCTCCAGCTCTGAGACAGAGAACATGCAGAGTGACAGCGAGAGCCAGAGGGACACGAAGAGATGGAGAGGAAGCAGAAGGGGAGAGATGATGTGTGTGTGTGGGCTGCATCTCACTCCTGCGGATGTCGACATGTGCGAGCGACATCAGTGTTCTGCATCTTATCATGGGAGCTGACGGTTCAATTAAAAGGACAAGTGTACATGCCACCGCCATTTATCCCTGTTGGCTCCCTGTTGGTGTGTGTGCGTGTTCGTGTGGAGGTGTGCAGCCATGTCAAGACCCTTTCTCGCTCTCGCTTCCTCTTCCTCTTCCTTTCCTTTCAGCTAGAAGCGACTATGGATATTAATTATATTGTCACATCAAAGTCCAGACAGCAGAAGACGTGAAGTAGGCAGCTGCAACGCTGTCTGTGATAGGTAATGCACAGCACATGTTCATATAATTTGTATTTGGACAGAAAAGTAATGATTGATTGCTTTTTGCTTGTTTTATTTGCTTTAATTGGATCATGATTGTTGTCTCAGAACTTCTCATCATCCTGCAGTAGGAGTGAAATATTATTTCCTGTCATGTAGCTTCTGAATTGTGACACTATAGGGATGTCACTTCTGAATGGATCTGAGAGAAGAAGAAAGAGTTGTTGGATAACTCTGCCGGTCTCCTTCACCGTTACTGCTGATGGCTGATGGGATACTTTTCTCTCAAGTCTCCACTGGATGAATCCAACACATCTGTGGATTTCGACCATACGAGTCCAGATGTGTCCGGACTTTAGAACTGACACTATACTGCTTTTAGCCTGCTAAAATGCAAGATTAGCTCCTTTTTGTTTTCCTGTTACTGTTCATCCAAGATTTTATTTGAATTTCCAGTCAGCACTCATCAGATACATCTATCACGTACTCTACGGTCATACCTGGATAAACATGGAGGGCAGCAGTATGTGGTTGCTTATTATCACTGTTTTCCAGATGTTGGAAGTTGTGGTTTGGGTCACTATTTCAGCTGTTCCCCCGTATGGTAATCTAACAGATGCACAAGCCTGTTTCGTATAATTAGAAACCAATTTTAGAGCCTTTACAAATATGAAACAAAATTGTCAATATAAGACACTAAAAAGCTTTAACTTATAACTTAACTTCATCTACTTTTTATAGAATTAACCAGCCGATTTGTATGCAGAATTTAAAAACCCAACTGTATCCTCTCTGAAATCCAGCTGCATTTTTAGTATAAAGTGACCAAACTATAGTTAAGTGCAGCACTTGACAAAATGTGTGAAGTTACTTTTGGTCACTGCGTGCACGTGACGCGTGTCAGCAAAAGGGCTACACGTGGTGCATAATTTTAAACTCTATTGTGTGAGTGTGTATGCATGCCTGCCTACATCTGCAGTCACTCTTGCATACAAGAAAACTGCATGTAGTCTGCAGTGATTTGAGCATGTGCGTGTGCATGCTGGTGTCTTGTCCTATACCTGTGTGTGTGTGTGTGTGTGTGTGTGTGTGCGTGCAGGAGTGTTTGTGTGTCCCTGTTTCACCCGAGGGTAAAGCACTTAAGCGGTGTGCGCCTGAGTCCAAACAGCTGTGAATGGAGCCAAGCACCGGGTCTCTAAATGACCGGAGACCTGTGGTGGAGCCCACATGGGGAGCACACCCCTGAAATATACATGTCACTCGGCAGAAAAAAAGAGTGTTGGCAAGAACGAGTGAGGTCGTTTCTGTGGTCAGTCTGAGTGAGAGCAACGAAAAAGAAAAAAAAGGCCAAACCTTAAAAAGTCTGCAGAGCACTTATCTTATGTTTGTCAACAGCCCTGCGGTCAGTCTGTCGGGGTCCATGTTGGTCCGCTCCCCAGTCAGTCAACTCCTGCTGGACTTGGGAAGCCATTACGACTCCCTTCCCTCCCTCCACTGCAGGCCGCGGCACTCGCCTCTTGGCCCAGCCCCATATATATGGTAATAGGATGTGTGTGACGGTGGGGTGGAGGTGTGTGTGTGTAGGTTGGACCCGCAGGGGTCATCTATAAGCTTCAGCCTGACAGCATGAGCGTGCGCTTGTGTGTAGATGTCAGTGGACGGTAAAGAAGGAGTGAAGGAAAGGAATGATGAGAGCGTGGTCGTAGCAGGAAAGACATAAAAAAACTTTCATTCTGATTTCAAACTCCTGAACAAATCGGACTCGAGATGAACGACCGCCGCACATGCGAGCGCCTCTGCATGTGGGACGGAGGACGGCGGGAGTCGCGGTTGTGTGTGTCTGTGTGTGTTTGTGTGTCCAGTGGGAGGCAGATATTCATAGAATTCCACCTGGATGGACACAAGGCTCCCCCTCATCAGCCCCATCGGGCAGCCAACCGAGAAAACGACAGAACCACCATTACATCCTCAAATGGGCCACCGGCAGACACCAGCTGGAGTTTTCTGATAAAAGTCGGCCTGTTTGTTTTGCAGATGTGAGGCGACCAAGTTTGACTGAGGTGATCGAGCGCTCAGGTAGCTTGTATGATTGGAGGAGGAAAACATGAACAATATTTAATTAATATGTGCGTGTTGGACAAGCCAATCTGCACAAAGACTTTAATAAAGGCTAGTAAATGGTCCTATTTTTGTCCTCTAGGTGGCAGCACCAGTGGCTGACGTGAAAGTGGATGCAGAGAAACTCATTTTCTGGAAGTTTCTTCCAGCCAGGACGTTTCATATTTCATGAGAAACTTGAGCGCAGAATCCGTCAAAGTTGTCAAAGGGCTTCTGCTCTTCCACATTAACCACGCCCATTTCAAATTTCCGACCAATAGCACAATAGCTGTTGGGACACCACACGAGAAAAAGAAGTTCTGCACAGATGATGTGACAAGAAACAAGCTGCAAAGACTGAAAAGAAAACAGTGCTGCGACAAAAGAATGAAAAGAAAGAGTCTTTTCTCAAATTCCTCGTCTTGTGGAGTCTACAGCTCGAAGAGAAGGACAAAACGAGGGGCAGTGCTGATGTGCTGAACCTCACAAGAAGGTTCAGTCTAAGTTCAACAAAGAAAAGATCGACTCTGATCACAGTGGTGACCCTGTCTAAATGATCTCCGTCTTCAAAATAAGACAGAGCTAATAAACAGTAACCCAGCAGCCTTGTGTTGTGACTTGAACACAAAAAAACATGCACATACACAAGCACAAATGCACACCCTTGAACCCCCCCCCCCCTCACCTTGGTCTTGTTTGGTGGTGGAGAGCTGCGGCCCTTGTCACTCTGTGGGTGTGTGTTGGTGGGTGGGGAGTGTGTGCCCAGGTTGGCTTGAGGCGGGAGGCTGCCTCCGTGCTGCTTGGCCCCCGGGGACACCTGCATGGCCGCCAGCTGAGCTGCGTACAGTTGCTGTGAGGTCATAGACGGGAGGCGGAGGCAAGACGGACAAGAGTCGGGGTGGAGGGGAGGCCGGGACAGTTAAAAAGGAGAAGAAGAAGTGAAGGGAAGTGAGAGGGGAGGGGGAAAAGGAGAAGAAAAGGATGACATGAATAAATAAATACTTGAAAGCACACACATACAAAAAGAGGAGAAGCTGCCTAAAAAGCTCTGGGAGGAGAGGCCATTAGTGGCCCGGCCTCTGTTTGTGTGACAGAGGGAGGTAGAGTGGGACATCTCCACTGTCATCCCCCCTCCTCACCCCATGGGAGAAGCGCTAACAGCCTCTCTGACAGGCCCAGAGATGGCCATGTCCCCTCCAGGTGCATCGTGGGAGAGAGGCAAACATTCGGGCTATCGAGGTCACGCCGGAGAGCCCTGCTCTTCCTCAAGGTGAAAAAAAAAAAGAAAAGCAAGAAAAAAAGTGTTGATGGAGGAGGAAAGAGGGAGGAATTTGTAAAGCTGCATGCCAGATGGGATATGCCAGAAGTGTCTTGTGGCTCTGATGCTTTCAACAAGCACACCCAAACGCTATAAAAGATGTCTAAGACGCATAAATCGATGCAATAGCTGTTTACTCATATTCATGTGTTTAACCACTTTCCAGTTAAATAGAAGCATCATGGCGAGGGCTCTGGTGGGGTGGCATATTTAGGCAATGTCATTGTGAAACTGAAAACAGTAACAGCAACAGCATAATATTCACAACCTGGAGAGGGAACGCTTCCTTCTGTCTCCGTCTCCGTCCTCCAAATCATCCTGCAACGCTCGCTGACTTTCATGTCGGCTAATGCAAATCTCCAAGATGCTGTTTTGTGCTTCTCTGAATAGTTTTCTTTCTTCCTCTGAAGAGCAACAGAGCGCTTGTTTTTTTGCAAGAACTAACTGATGTGTTGTTGTTTTTTTGTTTTTTTTTTTGAATAGTTATAATTGTTATTTATTTCTTTTGGAATAATTTTATGGAGGAAAATCATCCTTTTTTCTCTCTTTTTTTTTAGTTTAACTTCCGTCCTTCTGTTGGCGCTTGGCTGCCGGCCACCAGCATCAAACAAAGGCTGGTTTATGCAAATGGACAAAGAGATGGTGCTACTGTTATTCCTCTCTCCATCTCACCCTCTATCGGTTCGTACGTCTCTCTATCTCCCTTGACAGCCGCGTTACCTCCTGCTCTCCTCTGCTATGTAAAAATAAAGACATTAATCTCTTTTCGTAGAAACAAGGAGAAGTGGCATATCCCAGGATACAGAACTGGGATGAATCTCTGCCTGTCAGTCAGTCATGAGTAAAAATATTCTCCAAGAATCCAGATGTGGTGTACAAGCTGCTGTGCAGCACAGTTGTCCACTATTGACTGATTTGACAGATATTATTCCAAAAAAGATTTGCTTAGTATAAAAAAAGGAAAAAAAAATCAAAATCAGGTGCAAGATAACTTTATTCTAAGACTTTAAACTTAGAGGAGACATGACTTAAACCCCAAAAGCTGACAGAATTACCCGTAGTCAACCGAGCAGCTTAATCAAATCTTTGCTTGGGGATTCACTTCAGACACTTAAATATATGGTCTGAACCTATGAAAACGTTTTTATATATGTAACACGTCCCCTTTAAGACCTCTAGGATTTTATTTTGAAAACAAATCAAATTTCACAGTTAGATTTTTGGGCTAGTTGCTTGTGTGTGGACATCCCAAATATAATTAATGTCTCTAAACAGACTAGACTAGAAGTTGTTTAACACATGTTTAATGTGCACATTTTAGACGTCCACTTTTAATTGCAAGAGAAATCCTTCACGTCAATTTTATTGCACAGGACAGACTGAAGTCTGCTGAAGAGGCTCATTTGCATGTAAACCCTGCAAAGCAGTGCAGATACGGAAACATTTGAATAACCGTCCGCTGCAGTGACCACCGCGTTTGAACCACGGGACTTCTTACATGTCCGTATCCTGTCCAAACCCGGGCGATCCTCTAAAGAGTGAGGGGACAGCAGAGAGGAGCAGCCAGCTGACATCAGATCAGCCACCGCTCGCTCATTTCTCTTCAATTAGCTGCTCTGTAGCTCCTGATAGGAGATGGGGGAGGAGGGGGGGTGCAACCGAGCATGAACACCCCCCCCACTAGCCAACTTGCCCCCCCAGCAAGTGGACCACAGGCGGTGTGTATTCTTGCTTGTGTGTGTGTGTGAGTGTGTGTGTGTCCTGCCATATTCGGACCAGTGGTTCAAAGGCCTCTTTATTTGCGGACTGAATTGAGTTCCATTACAAGGCCAGCTCCCGTCACTCAGAGCCTGCTCAATGGGCCGACGAGATGTGACACACACACACACACACACGCGTGCACACACACACATACACACACACCGTACAGAGGGCAGAGGCACTGTGGAGCGCGCCCAGAGCGTCGCCACAACGACATGCATGTCAACAAACAGGAAGTGACAGCGCAAAGCCCACTGGGGTGCCTGGAGGAGAGAACACACACACACACACACACACACACATCAAATGAGTGGCGGGGGGTTGGGGGGGATGCCATCGTGGATGCTGGATGAGACGAAAGAATTTGAAATGCCACTCAATGGCCAGTCATACTGTGTGTGTGTGTGCCTGCTCCTTACTGCTTCTGTCTCCGTGCACGTACGTGAACACGTCCCGTGGTCAGCGCGTATGTCACATGACACCCCGCCGTGCCCCCGCGCATGTCCGTGTTGTGTGTGCAAGCATGTGTCGCCTGGCCTCTGATGCAGAGAGGTGAAAAAGTGATGTGATTGCTCGTCGTTAGTGCTATTGACCCGTTGTGTGTGTGTGTCTGTGTGTGTGTGTGTCTGTGTGTGTGTGTGTCTGTGTGTGTGTGTGTCTCTGTGTGTGTGTGTCTGTGTGTGCGCGCTCTGACACACAATAAGCCATGTCCTTTCTCTTGTTTTGCCGTTTCTCTCTCTGTCTTTGTCCGCACGGATCTGCATATGTGTGTGTGAGTCAATAATCTGCAGCTTTGGCCAGATTACAGACTGGCCTGATCTTTGTTGTCCCGGTTTGCGGTGCTCGAGAGCAGTCTGAGCACCATTGTTTACTTGGACACAAGGACTATTGTATGGATTTTAATGGATTGCCCTCCGTCTATCGCACCATGTTTTCTCACTTATGGGGTGTTTTTCTGCTTAAAGAAAAAAGAAAACAAGCATCTGCAGACTGATTGTGAGTCAGAGCCATCTGACAAAAAAAAACAACAAAAAAAACAAACACTCTTCCTGTCTTCACGACTTTTTGATTTCTTCATTTCTGTGTTTGAACCTTCATTTTTCGAGTAGCTGAAACTTACTTGTGATTCAACCAAATGAAAAATAAAGTCAATAAGAGAAAGATGTTAGGTTTAAATGAAATTATTCAAAAGAACCATCTAAGGCTGATTTTCTGTAGAGCCTTTTCTAAAGCAGGAAATGTTGAATAACAAGAATTTGGCTTTCCACTTGAATGACCTAACGAGAAAAGCCAATATTTCAACAGTCTAATGTTTGGATTTGCAGTTAAAACTGCTTAATAAAGTCCGTCTGCGTTCATGAGGCTGAATTTTCCTCAAATCTCTGCTGCCCTATTGATTTCTAATTGATCCCTGCTATCACAAAAAATTTCCAAGAGGCCCATAAGACCAAAGAGGAGATATCGACGCTGAAGCGTTCCTCACATCTGAGAAAACTGCTTTGCTGTTATCGTCCTCCTCCTCAGATAAGGCTTTGTGGAGAAACGAGCCACCGCATTGATTCCTCTTTTACCTCATCTGTTCCTCTCTGTTTTCCCTCCTCCTCCTCCTCCTCCCCCTAACCGCCTGTCCGTTGTTCGTCCATCTATGTCTCCGGTGTACAGTGCGGTAATCCAGGACAATATGTTCAAACATCTGCCTCTCCATATGATGCCTGACCCCGCGCTGTTGACCCTCTTTATTCCGCGTGCGCGCGGATGTTCTCTCCTGCACTCCTTTTATTTTCCTCCTGCCATCTCTCTCCTTTTCTCCCGGTTTATCCTTTTCACTGATCATTCTCTGGTACTTCTGCCTTCTCGTCGTTATCACCAGTCTCTTTCTCCCTCTCCCGCCCGGATAAGTGGATTTGTCTTTCCATTTTTCAGCCCGCTATCTTGCCCTTCTCAGTGCATTTGTGTGATGTGGATGATACTGTATCAATGATATCAAGGGTCAATAGGGAGCCAGATTAATATGCTCTAATGCACAATGTCACACTCATCTCTCAGATTAAGATGCTAAATGCCAACTTTGTACACTCCAAAGCCTCCGCTGCCTTGAAAACCTTGTAGAGGATTCAGTGTTAAGCTCCCCTTGACTAGAAGAGCTACTCTGCAGATTTCTATGGGGGATGTTTAAAAAAAAAAAAAAGAAATAGCTTTAAATCACTAAGATTAATACTTCTTTTTTCAACCAAGTGCACTTAAAGCTGTGCTTTTTGAGAGATTTTCCTCCATTCTCTATATATCTGCTGGCTATGTAGAGTCAGATGGTCAGAAACCACCATTTGAAGCTTGGTTTATTACTTTAGAATCAAGAGGATTTAATGGATAACTGCATTCTTCAAGATGAAATGCAGCATTAGATAAGGACCGCACTCTTTACTTCCATCCAACAACTGAGATCTGGATTCCATACAGAGACTCACCTTCAGAATCACTTCAAAGCTACAGATACGTATATTTGGTAGTTCTCCGTAGTGACTTGGAATATATTAATTATTATTATATAATTCCTGTGTCAAAAGGAGAGGTAATGTACTTTGCGAGATGTGCAAAGCAAAACCCAAACATGCATTGGAGGTGTATTTAGTGTATCGTAAAGAGTCTCCTGGCTTGACCTGAAATTTGAAGCAGAGTCAGTATTTCTCAGTTTGACACTTCTTAACCCTTAAACATCTCCGTCTCCTGAACTGGCTCCTTCTGCCTGGGTCATGAAAGAGCAGCAACACAATTTCCTGAAGGTTTCAAAGCGTGGCACATTCAGACTGAAGAGGCCACCTGGTGTGACAGTGATTAAAATAGATGGAGTGTTTGCTGTGCCTCGTTTCTGTTGCACCTGCGTTTGTACCGATTTTCAAAGACTACCAATGCCGTTTCAACCAATAATTTACTTAATTTTCAGCTGTGGTTCAGCAGAAGCAGAACTGTTGAAGGTAGGAAGGCTTACTGCAACAGAGAAGTGTCAATTATCAATATATTGTTGAAATGAAGGCTTGTACAATAGCAGTTGTTCACTACTTTATTTTTACATTCTTACAAAAAGTTTATTTATGTATTATTTAAAGTTCAAACAGCCGTTGTCTCCAGCAGGGTGCCTTTAACGGTTATATTGTGCCCGTGGGTGTCTATGAGAATGTGTGGATAGTGTTTTTGTGCCCTTCGTTGGTACCACGACACCAGCAGAAACTTAAGCCAAACCTTTCACAACTAACAACAGAGTCAGCTGTCATCGTGTTCATGTGAGGGTCCGTTTCCAAGCACTCCTGAACTCTGAACGGTTTCTCCTTCGCTGTACTGTGAAATGGTTCATTTTCTTCCTCGTCTCGCGTGTCCGTGACAGCGGAGTGAGCCGGATCACGGTGCTGCTGAGGCGACCTGAGGCCGAAGCCAACCCCAAACACCTCCCCATCAAATGAGGGCGCAGGAGACAATCCCAAAAGAAATCCTTCCACATAAGACATCTGCACTTGTGTTAACCCGCACAAATCCTTTTCTCCCTGACAAAGCCTTAATCTGTGCTACTGTGTTTGTGTGAGCGTGTATGTGTATTTTGTTCTAGAAGGATTGGAAGGAAGAAATCTGCTAGTGAGATGCTTCTTTTTTCCTCTTTTTTTTGTACTCACGTTCCCTCATCCTTCCCTGCTTGTAAAAAAAAAAAAAAGAAAAAAGAAAGTTGGACGAAGCTGTTCAACAGGAGATTTTGAGCGAACATATGGACAGCTAGATTGAAGCAGCGAGAACAGACAGGGACCATCTTTCTCAGGCTAAGCACACACGTGCACACATGTGAGTAATAACGAAATCAGTGACGACAGCGGGGTCCGTTCTCCATGACAGAGTTATGCTCCCTCTGCAGTTTGGAGCATATGTGGCGGCACATTCGGCTGACAGGTGCAAATGCATTATGTAAACTCTGCGTGACCTTTGACCCATATCCTCCAATCATTCTCTTTGCGTGTGACCAATAAGAGGCGTTAATGTACACGGCTACATGCAGCTGTTTCCCTCACACATCTGCATGTAGCCGTTTCATGCATCACCATGGAGGAGGCCGAAGCAGCGCCTCTGCTGGAGGAGACACCCGCCCTCGGAAGAGGGCACCCCAAAAAGCCTCTGTGGATTTGAGTGGAAGCTCTTGTGTGTTTTTTTCTGCACGTGGGGGTCGCGACCAGGTTCACCAGCGCACTTATGCAGCGCACTTATGCAGCGCACGTTTGCAGACAGGAAAAGGAGCAGAGTCAGACTCATCCTCCCTGTAAGCGGGATAACAGATGACTCTTTCTTCGTGTTTTGCCTCTCCTCCTCTAAGTCTGTCATCTCCGCTCTGCCTTGTTACTCCTCAATGCTTGGATTGAAGATTTATGCAGGCAGGTGGGCACATGGAGGATCACTTTAATCAAATACGTGAGTGAATGTGGACGTGACCTGGCCCTCAACATACAGATAAAGGCCATAATGTTGTCATGTATGAACAGGTGACACCTTCATTCGTCACCTATTGTTTAAATAAATCTGATTTGTCTGTTGAAATCTAAGAATTTACTGACTGAAAATGTGTTGAAGTATAGATGTTTTTTAAATTTCAGTGCTGAAATCCCAGTTGTTGACTGCTTGCTTTGGTCAAAGTAGCACAGAAATACAGTTCAAACAAACACATCTGTCCGCAGCAGCTGGTTCTGTGGGGTTGGGTACCCGTCTGCAGATTTTATGCGATCAACCTCAGAGGTACAGCAAGTGCAGCATGATGTGAAGCTGGTTGGACGATGAGGAAGATAGATAATCTGAGTCTGATTTGGGTTTGTGATGCTCCTAACAGGTCACTTCAGAACAGGTTAACTTGTTCCCGACAATGATACGTTTTTTTTCCTTTGCTTTAGTTTTATTTTTTGAAACAGCTTTGGTAAGTATAATGACTTTCCCGCTCATTTCAGGCGGTCCACCTTACTTTTACTGCAACGCCTGGAGTATACCTGCTGTTTATAATGCAAAGTCTTCAAATGTCGCAGAGGAAGTGCGAAAATACTATTGTTTTTTCTTGTTGTCAATTTCCTGCATCGATAAAATGAAACAAACAAACTCCAATCATGACAACGCTGATTTCATGGACTAACATAACATCTCCAACAGCGCTAGCTGAACTTCCTCTGTGCCGTCTTCTAGTATAGAGCTGTATTTTCTTTGACTCTGGTTCATCATTCTGCCCCCCAAGTGGAGACCTCTGGTATTACACAGAAGTAAGAAACGTTCACAATGCGCCAGGGAATGTGGACGCTTGACCGAACTGTGAGAATATCTCAGGCCTTACACTCACTGATGTGTTCAGAGGCTTGTTGAAGGACAAGTAGAAGTGTGAGCGTAACTGATGATGATGATCACTTCTAAAGATGCAGACAGAGACTGAAGTCTCTTCAGCTTCACTTCACATTATTTCTGACAGCAGATCTGAATATTTGTCTCCTCTTTTCTTCGTGCTGGCTCCCATGCCAGCAGCTCCACAGAGCCACATCAATCCCATTTGCTTTTTGTTGTGGGACAAAGCCGAGGGCTAGCGCTACGTTTGTCAGCTTGGTGTGATGTCTGCGCTCAGATGATGGAGATCATGTTTTGGTGGGATCACTCCGATGTCCACACTCTGGCTGAAAGTGACAGCTGTCCATCCCCCCTCCATCCCCTCCACCCCATGGCTGTTTGCGGTTTTGCATACATCAGTGGGCAGCAGAATGTGGCTAACGCCACCCGGAAACGAGGGATTTGTTCCCGATGTCACTACTAACGCGAGAAGGGAAATCTGAAAAAGTTTTGTTGAATCTTTTCAAAGATTCCTCAGTGGTTGTACAGATGCTGGGGTCCTACCTGGAGCTGCAGGGGCCCGAGGCCAGGCGTGGCAGCGGCGGCAGCAGCCATTGTTGTAGGGATGAGCTGGAGAGGGTACGGGTCACCTGTAGAAACAGACGAGATCAGATGCTGAGTAAAAACCGAGTCTAAAGCAGTGACTCATCTTGGTCCGTTTCTCTTTTTTTCTCTGCTTTTGTTGCATCTGTTTTTACCCTTTTTGCTGTCTTCCTGTTCTCCATATTTTTCTTTTTCAGCATCCCCCTCCCTTTCCCCTCATCCTCTTGTTTTTTCTCCCCCCTCCCCGCGTCCCCTTCTGCAGCTGTTAAAGCCGTACTTTTGTGTGCGCTGGCCGGTAGGGCCTTAATGAAAAGCCTGATTGTGTGTCGTCCTCCTTAATACCCCTTGACAAAGAGCAGAGAGGTGAGGCGACTCTGATAAAGCTGGCCCCAGCGCTGTAATTAAGAGCCGCCACTGACGACTGCACACCCATCCCACCCCCACCCCCACCCCCAACTTGTCTATTCTCTTCTCTGTCTAGTCTGTTTCTGCTGCTTGTCTCCTCATTTCTTTCTCTCTTCTCAAGTTAAACTCCGCCATGCCCTCCCTGTCGCCTTAAAAGTCTTTTTCTTCCCACAACCTCTCCCTGCCAGGAGCGATGGAGAGATGGACGGAGGCGCAGGGTGGGAGGTGGAGAAAGCAGGGGAGAAGAAGAGGATGAGCTTGGGTTATAGTTGGTAGGTGGAGTGCTATATAATAACCCAGAGAGACAGAACGAGAAAGAGTAAGAGAGGCTTGACAAAGACGATAAGGAGGATATTGGGTTTAATTATGGCCGTACTGTATAAACATGTGGCTTGACAGCTATGATTTGCATCTGAACATGCCCACTAACAACAGCGCTCTGCATGGAGCAGGTCAGGCTTTATCGCTGGTATTTAATCCAAAAACCTCTATCTTTGTGGGGAGAACTTGAGATTGTTCTCAGGGCTTGAACTTGCATTGCTGACGCGAACCTTCAGCACAGGGGTCAACATCTTGGCCGGATCCCAACATCCCATTGTGTGTCTGTGTGCATGTGTCCATGCAAATTCATGCATGCATGTGCCCGAGCTTGGCGTTAGCCCGACTTTCCTTCTAACATATTTTCCCATATATACTTGGGTTCTTCAGGAAAAAAAAAAAAAAAAGAAGAAAAAAAAAACAGCAGCCCGAAAGCAAAGCTGAGACATTCTTTGTCTTTAGGGGAGGGAGGGTAGGAGGAATTAAAGAATTATTTCAGGCCTGTGTATTCTAGGAGATTGGTCTTTTTTTCCTTTCCCCCTAGACAAACATGAGTCCAGTGGATATTTATGCTCCTCCTGGGGGTCACTGTAACAAAAGGGAGAGGGACAGAGAAAAGCAAACATGTTGCTCTTGGCTCGGGGAGAGAGACCTATCAGGACGGGGCCAAGATTTCTCCCTGACAGACTGTAAAAGGGAGACGCAAGCGAGCCACAAAAACGGCTTCAGCATCACTTTGATGTCATTGCTGTTTTGTTTTTTCTTTTTTTTAAAACATATTCAGAAAAAACACTGAATATGTTTTCTTTTCTTTTCTTTTTTTAAAGAAAATGTGAAAAAAAATCTTCTTGAAAGTAACTATCAAATTTAAGAATTTGTGATGAATGAATGAGCCGTTCAGTTTTTGTAGGATTCTGTGACATCACAGAACTGCAGCTTTGACTCTGCCTCCTTTTTTTAAAACTGACAGGAAAAGACACGGTTGTTTTTTTTTCTTTTTTTTCAGTATCTTTACTATATTTTGGTCAGAATATGTCACAGACATTTAATTATTTAATAATGAGTTTTGTGAAGCATCTTGGAAAAAACCCAAATATGTTATCTTAGGAGGAGCTGAACCTACATTTGCAATAAAACGTTTTAATTTAGTTTAATATACACAGCATTACCATTAACCGCATCTTTTTCTCCAGTAAGTAGCTATAAGACTCACTTTTCATTCTCCTAAATAATTAGAAATCCACAAAAAAAGAGAGAAAGAACAACAATTCAGCTTCTGACTTAAAAATGCAGGTCTGAGTCACACTGACTGAAGGATCTTAATTGAAAAAACACTCTGTGTCTAAAACAGAAAGCCATCGAGTGCACAGACGTCCATACTGCGCTGATAAAAAATCTATTCATATCTTCGCTGAAGTGCCGTGAGAACATGTCAGAGCACAATGCTACACCAGTCCTATTTAGAGCCGCAGCACCAAACTGCATCAACTCACAACTACTTTGAAAGTTGCCAGAGAGTTTTCTCAGGGGCGGCTTGGCCTGCTGCAGCGTGCCAGTCCGGTTGGAGTTGGCTGAGGCTGCGAAAAGACGAGCCCACTGCTTGACAGGGTATTTACGTGGGCCGTGGGTGTGGGTGAAGATGGCACCAATTAAAATGGAATGGACTTGTTTGGGAAGCTGTGAAACTCTAAGTGGGGTGGGGGGGTGAGCGTGCACGGGCGTGTGTTCGTGCACATGCATGCATATCTTTGTCTAATTTTTTATTTTTTATTTGTGGGTTTAACAAAGCAATCGGTGGCTGCCTGGACGTGCATGTACGTGTGCGTGTGTGTGGGCTGCGTTGGAAACGTGTTCTGGCTGTGTCCCGTGTTAATGTGAGGAGAACCTGGGGCAGGTCACATTACCACCCTCCCTCCTCCCCTTCTGCTAACCCCCCCCGCTGTGCATTTATTCCCAGCATCCCCTGGCAAGCACCGGCCTCCCTTTCTCTCCGTCTCTGTGTCTTTCTCTATCATGGTAAACAACACATTGCCACACAGCCAGAGCGCGATAGCCAAATTAAAAAAAAAAAAAAACAATAAAGAAGAAAAAAACAAAACAAAACAAATGTTCCGCAGAAAGCCTTCGTTTTGTTGCTTTTATGTATCAAAAAAACAGACGAGAAGAAAGGAAGGAGCCAACATGAACTGAGTGAAAGAGAGGGAGAAATGGAGAGTGTAAACAGGAAGGCTGTATTTGGACGTTTTTTTTTCTAATAAGAGGGAGATGTTGTTGCAGGGGGCGAGTTCGCCTTTTGGGAAACAACCAGTCCCCTTATGTGGGAAATTGGTCAGCCTCTGCCTTTTCCTGGTGAAAAAACATGTGAAGCATCTCACATGAAAGCTACTTTTACTCTGAAAGTCGCACATTTTCCTGCCTCTATGCGTGTGCATGTGCGTGTGCATGTGGACGCCACTCACTGCAGCCGGGCTTGTAGTTGAAGCCGGGAGGCATCAGGAAGCCCTGCTGGGCTGCGGCCGCCGCCAGGGTCCGCTGGTCGGGAGGAAAGACGGGAATCATCAGTGGGGGCAGCTGGCCCTGGACCTGCTGATGAAGGAGGGAGAGCACGGGGGAGGGGGGGTGGTTAGGAAAGGAAAGGAAGGATGCACAGGTGAGAAGAGGAACAACAGAAAATATTAGGACCTGTGATTTGACACTATCTCGTTGGGTGTACATGAAACCACACAGAAAAGCACTTGTAATGTTGTTTTTCAGATCCAGACCCTGAAATATCCTCTCAAAGGTGCAGGCCCCACAGGTGTAGCAGGTCTCTAGTGTCTGTGGACCTTCCAAGTGTGGCAAAACAAGCCCACGGACACACACGGACAAACAAAAACATGGCATCTTGTCATTTCGAACACAGAAAACGAGTCGGAAGGACAGCTCGATAAAGTCTAACAACAGCTGGCCTTCTCCCGGCACCAAACCTCCCACCAACCACACGGACAAACCCTCTCCTCGCGTCTGCCGGCAGAGAGCCATGCAACTTCAGAAGGTTTCCAGGATTTTAAAAGGAGTCAGAGACACACACACACAAAAAAAAATCTCCTTCGATGGGTGACTTTGGCAGAGACAACAGGAGAGAGAGAGGGAAGGAGACACAGAGAAGAAGGGGACAGATGGTTGCTCTGAACAGCGTTCTGCCAAGAACAACACACAAAGACTTGCGTGTGATGGACTGACTGACAGTTAGGCTGAGGAGAAGAAGTGAGGAAGAGTGGAAAAAGGTGGGAGGAGGAGGAGGAGAAGCATGATGGATCTTATCTAGATGAGAGCTGGTTTGATGTAGAAACTACAAACATGCAGACAATGAAGGAGATGAAACTGAATTTGATAAATTAGCATCCAGAGGCCTCTGCTGTCCTTCCCTGAAAAACACCAAATTAAAACAAAAAAAATACAACTTGATATCCTATATTGGCAGATATTCTGAGGTTTCAATATCTGTGACATGTTTTTGTGGAAATGCGCATAGAGCCATATGGTTACAGCTCAGCCACTCGACTTCATTACACCTCCGTATGAGCAGCGTGCCTCTTTTCAGATTTGCGGGTAGCTTTGTGCTGCCTGCGTTCGAAGAGGGGAGAAGGGGAGCCTGCGCACTTCTCCTCTGATCTGGATCTGCGGTGTCACAACACCCTTCACATGTGAACTGCTCCCTGAGGGAAATATTCAGCAAAACAAAGTGAAAGGATTTTTCTGTCTTCAGACATCCAAATGTATGTTGTCGCGCTCATAAAAACACATTTAAATAAGATCTCAGAGGTTGACCTGCACTTGTCTGGTTGCAGAGCACTTTGCTCCCTCTTTGCAACTCCTCTCTCTCCTTCTCCCTCGTCTTCTGTCGCTTTTCTTTTGGCCAGGAGGCTGGGGAGGTAATGGCTGAATAGGATAATGGGCAGGTAAAAGCTGTCTGATGTGGAAAATTGATCTGGAATGAAGGAAATGGCTGGAAATGGCCGTGCAATCATAAGGATGGTGCCGGTGGTGCCACAGCACAATCAGCTAATATCTCAGCACTTGATGTGGTTAGCGGAGACGGTGTCGCTCAGCGCTAACGGTGCTTTTACATCATACTGTAAATACCTGTGTGTGCATCGCCTCCAAACCCCCCACCCCACCCCTCCTGCTCCTGTGTGTTGGCATGCGGCAGCCAGCAGCACTGTAATCAAACTATCACGGCGCAGGGGAACAGCGCTCCTTTCAAGCGACTCCTGTCTTCCCCCCCGCATCCCCCACCAACCCTCTCGTACCAAAAACAATAATTACACTACCATTTTGGTTAACCATAAACCGCCTGTGCCGCACGATCAGAGGAAGGGGAGGAGGAGGTTCCGGAGCGGCGGTCGGACAGGACCCCCCGCGGGGACGAATCACAGACAGAACAGTTCTGCTTTGCCTTTCAGGCCTAATTGGACATATGCTGGAGTAGAGCTGGCTAACGATGCTCTAACGTACCGGAGGGAGGGGAGGGTGGAGAGGAGAGGAAGTTCGGGACGGCTAAAGTACATGCAGGCTGGCGCACACACTGTACGATATCAGTGTGTGCAAATGGCTTTCCTTCTTCCTTTTGCAAATGAAATTATCATTAAAAACCCCAACAAAGCATCCAAGTCCTCTCCCTCTCTATTTTTGCTCCTCTTTCAATGTCCCAACAAAGAGCCGGCGCACAATAGGCAGACATTAATCAGCCTACAAAACTGTTGTGTAACACGTGTAAGTCTCCACAATGGGATAAAAAGATCAAGCAGCAAAAATAAATAATTTAAAAACAAAAAAAAAAAAAAAGAAGAAAAAGGACAAGAAGAAGACACAAATGCATACAGAGTGGTGCGGGAATGGTTTATGGGGAATCATTTCCTCCCATATGTTGCTGTTAAAGTAGCTGAGTTGGATGTGTGTGTAACAGCTGCTGCACCACCAGCCATGATGCTGACTGGCACACACACACACACACACACACACACACACACACACACACACACACACACACACACACACACACACACACACACACAGGCAGAAAACATGGGTCAACACAGTTCTTTTACATCTACAAAATGACTCGTATTCCTTCTCATAATGAATGTACAATATTGCAGTACCTTAAAGTGAATAGGGAGCTTTGTGTGCTAGCCTTGTGATCATCATGTGAACTTTGAAATCAAGGAGAAGGAAAATCAGAGAATAGGAATCAGAGACAAAGAGATGAATTGACAGAAGGAAAAAAGAAAAGTAAAGGGTGAGAGAAAGTGCGAGCAAGGCCAGATCTATCAGACCATCTCCAGATCCCACATAAAAAAGAAAAGAGGCTCATCTGAAACTGCAGCCGCTTTGGGGAATAATGCACTCCTCAGCTTCTCTTTCTCATCAGGCCCAAAGCGAACATGAAAACCTACAACGCACAGACAAAGCTTCACGCTGCCGCTGCTGTAGTCTGCTGACATGAAGAATTAGAGGCTCTGCTTTTTATCTGCAACCCCCCATGTCCAAAAGAGAAACCTGAAGCACACAAAACTGGAACTCATCTGAAGAAAAAGAAAAAAAAATCTTCTAATCAGTGATAACTGAATGGTAAAACAAAGAAATATACTCTGAGCGAGGGGAGGGGGGGGGGGGATTACATCTTCACATATATATTTATATATAAATGAAGAAAAAGTGTGAGACTTTTTCTCGATAACTTTCACAGGGGCAAAGAGGACGGAAGGAGAGAAGTTGACAATTCACCCTGGCGAGACAGCTTCTCAGGAAATAAACAACAGACAGAGAGAACAGAATGAACAAGAGAGGCAGAGAAGGAGTGAGAGTGAGAGGCGGAGAGGGGAGCAAGAGTTGGATAATTGGCAGCGAGTCGAGGCTGCGTTCACCACGCGCCAGGCGGCACAGCTTGAACTTAAAGCGCCGCTGCGGCATAATGAAGATGTGGCCGCTAATTAACATATGGGGTGCGAAACAGGTTGGTTGGCACGCTAAAAACTCCAAGGTAAAGTTATTATTGGGGAGTAATTAGCTCTATGAAGTTAATGCGCCGAACAATAGCTGCCAGCGCTGCACAATATGGCTCGCATCTGAGCGCGCGAAAAAATAGCCCCCGCTAAAGTGCGAGTCCCACAGCTAAAATCTGTCGGCGACCATATGTTATGGCAATTAATGCAAGACCTGGATGACCTATTACTGAAGAGGGGACGTGTGAGCAATAGAACGAATAATTAATTTAGGAAAAGCAAAAGAGAGAAGCAGAGATATGGCCGGCTTTAAATATGGGTGTATTAACTTTCCTGGACACACTGGTGCACGTGCAGGCGTTTAAAGGTTGGTATCTGCTGGTTTAAGTGTTTAAAACATAGAAAACGTCATCCTGGAGGTGTTAGAAATGAGCTCATTCAGCCTCAGATGAACAGCAACGTGTAACCTTTTTCATGAAAAAAGAAAAAAAATCACATGGGCAATACTAAGTACGCCCTCAAAAACAGATGTTCAGGTGTGTGTTAACACAACACCAGGAGGGAAAGACATAAGCGGAGGTCTCAAAGAAGCAACTTTTGCTGCGCATCAGTCAAACCATTTCCAGACAACCGTCAGTTAAAACATTCTAGGGTGAGAAAGATTATTCACAAGTGGACATGGGGCTGCGATGGGACACGTGCATAAGTGATCGCCGAAAATCCACTGAACCTCAACCTGAATCCAAAATTCCTCCTCAGTGATACGAGAGATTAATGAAGAACATAAATGACTACTTGTGGATCTACAAGCTACTGGGGGTACTTAGTTCTGCCCTTTCGAGTTTTTTTCTGTTAAGCTTAATTTTTGTTAAATAAAGTTATGTGTTGTTGTTTGAGTTTGCATTTGTCTGATAGTACTGATTTTTATTCATTCCTAAACACAACAAAAACCAAAACAAAACACGGGATTAAATCAGGGATGTGAGAGAAGATGGAGACCAGCTGGCTGCTTGTGGTCCAGGTTTATGCATGCGAGTGTGTACCTGTGCATGCTCACTGATACATCCAGCGTGCGAGGATAACGCAGATTACACTGACTGCTGTGTAATGGGGGTGATTAAACAATTACACAGGCTATTGGGTTCGCTGCAACTATGCAAAGGATACCAGGTAGCTGCGGCGTTTTCAGCGTATCAGTGGCATACGGCGAGGGTTTTTACCTTTGTTTACTCCAACTGACTGCACAAACTTAAAAACAGACAAACCGCTGTGCATGTGACTGCTAGCAGTGTGTGTGGTTTGAGTTGCCAGCAGCGTCTTAATAGAGAGCTTGTTAGCCACTGTCACTGGCGACTCAGGGCCCCCTCTTAAACCAGTCAAAGCATCAAGTGGCTTTACTCCTTTTCTGATGTTTTTCTCGCTTCTTTTTTCTCTCGGTCTGCTGTGCAGCTCGGACCCACAGCGACTCTGATTCTTGATGAGATGAAAGACATAATACAGAGGTAGCGCTACAGGGGCGCATACACTTGACCATGTAAAAGTGTGTGTGTTTTGCTTGAGTGCGTTTTGATTCATTAGGCTGGACACACTTGTGTTCCCTCATCCCTCTGTTTCAACATACATTGTGCGCTCGTCTGCCTTGTTGCTGCTCTCTCTGAACATGTGTGCTTACTCTCAAGGTAAGCCCCGAGCTGCTCGGCAGGTGAGCTCCTTTCATCCCCCCGTCGCGCCTCCTTGCGCAGCAGCAACAGTCATCCCTGGCAACACCGGGGGGAGCCTCGGAGACAAGTCGTTTAATTAGAATTAGGAAAGACGAGGGGGAAAGCAAAGCAAACTTGGAGGAAAATGTGCTCGCACCTTTGAGCTTAACAAGAAGGCCCCTAGCAGGGGGTCTGCATGGGCCTTTATGTATAAAAACACACGCGCAAAGATTTGGAAAAGAGAAGATCATTTTTCACTGCCCTGAAAAGGATCAGTTTCATCTGGATTTGGCCTTGGGTGGGAGATTAAGGTCTGGATTAAGTATGTCAGGGTTAGGGTTAAGGATAATTTAAGGTCGGGGTTTATATTGAAGGTTAGACTTAGAGCTTTAGGTGGGATAAAAACAGTTTAACTTAGGACCAAAAAGCAACATCAAATGGCTAAGATGTGGAATGTAAAACAATTATCCCCTTTTTTTTTTTTAACAACTTGAGCCAGGTTTCTGTTGCTGGAGCCAGTTCAGCACTGGTCAGACTGGAACATTTTAAAGACTGGTTTGCTTTCCCATATAACAAATGTATATAACAAAGTCACATTATTACATCTCTTCTTTCACGTCTGAACTTCCCTTTGCTGAACTCAAAAACAGTCTTAATGCTGTCAATCTGCTTTTATAAAATTAATTGTAAAGTAACAGCTGGCGTTTGTGAACACTCATTACGGTGCTGACTGATGTTTCCATATGCTGACTGGTATTTATCAGTAAGTTCAGTCTTTTTTTTTAAAAATTATTATTCTTTAGAATGAAGCAGGGGCCACTATATTTGGTTTTGTGTTGTTTAGCACTTTTACTGCAGACCACTGCTGCATCATTTTGGTCTTCTTTTGTTAATAGAGGCTACCCGAGTACCGTAACTGTGCTATTTTCATCCACTAGGGGGCAGTAAGTTGCAGACATGACCACCTCTGGCAAAGAAAACGATATGCCAAAACAAGCGATACAGGTACTTTTATGTAATTTTATACTTTCAAACAACCGTGGTGTACTAATGTGGTGCTGCGGGCTGATTACATTTCTACCTTATGGTGAAAAGCTGACGTCTACAGTGAAGGCAGGAAGTCTTAATCAGGCTTAGAGAAAATAACTTTGCCTTAGGGATGGACGATATATATCGTCTGCAATATTATAGTCATATGAAAAGGGGAGACTCTAAATTAAATAATACCATACATTGCAATGACTACAAAACGCACGTAACATCACATTCATGCATAAAGAATCATGTTGTATGAGGCTAGCGAGTGTACGCAAAGGTAGCGCGACAGCTGTCGTTATCTTAGCAAGTTATCGTGAGTCATATAACATTAGCGTGTCTTAGGTGTTTTGAGGAAAATTAAACTTTTGCAATAATTCACCGTGCTAACAATAATAACAACATGGCAGAGCTTCTAGCTGAGCTGCAACGACTTCTGACGCAGGCAGCAGTGATGGTTTTTGTAGTCTGTTCTATGAATTGTGGATTATTTGTGAATATGTTTTTCTCTGTTGATCAAAAATAAAAACACGGGAGCTAAATTTAAAGTATATGTCTGTAAAAACACACTACAGCAGAACAGATTGTCTCTTTTGGTTTGATGATGTTTGCACATATTCAATTACGTGTTTAGTTCCAGATATATTTTATACTTATACAGTATAGTATATTTTAATTATTTCTTTTTCATTTCTCTATTTCACCTCTTTTGTCTAAAATAATGTTTTTATTCTCATTACTATAGCCAACAAGAAGACGAGAGCGAGGTTCCAGGCCCATCTGGTGTCAACACTGAGGCATTTTTGCATTTTTACATCTTCTGAAAATACAATAGTTGTTTTAAAAAAATCAATCATTTGCACTAGTTGTTACTTTGTTTTCTTATTTTATATTGACAATAATAACTTATGTATTTGGTTATTTTGTTAGAAGTTGATGAAGCACAAAGTAAATATACCAAAAAGCTCCTGTAGATGGAAATTAGCTCCTACAATGGCCATAAGTTGTATTTTCAGTGCACTTTTCATTGCAATTGGAAAGTAACCCATTTGGCACATTTGGTGCCAAACTGTGCCGAACTGAGTGTCCATTATAACAAAGAGAATTCCAATCACAATTTTAAAAACATCAACTAATTATCGTTATCATCAAAATCTAAAAAATATCAAGATAATAAGATATTTTTTGCCCTTATCGCCTACACAGGTCATTAGCCTCAACACAACCGATTCCAGTAGCATTAGCCAGCCATTACCATTCACTTGGAGAAAAAACAAAACAAAACAAGCCATCTATCATGTGAGGTGGGCGTGGTTCCCTTCTCATTTATAGCCACTTTGACCTGTACAGAACACACTGAACCAAATACAAGGGGGCGGGACTGAGCTTAAAGTAATGACTCATGCAGGAGCGTCAAAGAGCCACGATTCAAAACAGCTACAGATTAACAATTCCTGTACTGCAAAACAAACAGGTGTTTGTACTCCACCAGAGGCCATTCTGGATGTCTTTTATTGAGGCTAACACCGTTGGAGGTCACAGCAGCATCTCCACTTCAGCTATAATTACAACGCACCAGTGAACGTTAAAACAAATGTCTTATCTTTCGTCTAATGTCTTGTTGTTGATGCTCCACAGATGCAATAACTGAAGCTCCAACGTGGATCATTTCAGGTGTGATCGATCAGTGACACGTGAACATTAATGAGTGTCCACAGTGAATGCGTGTGCATTGTTCATATTGCATCCCATTAGCTTGCGCTTCAAATCTCTGCAAATGAACTTCAGTGCACGTCACAATCAACAAAGGCTAGCCTGATTGGGGTTTTTGGGGTGACAGAAACAGGAAACCGAACACGAGGGCGGCAAGTAAGTTGTCCTCTTTTCATGACGGATGTGTGCCACTCTCCCCTGTCTTTCATGAGCTTGATTATTCATTTCATTTCGTCACCTCTTCCAAGTGGACGGATGAAAGCATTCTTCGCAGGCCTTTGGGGGTTTGAGCCTAACAAAGCCAAGGACGAGACGCACACACACAGATATATGCACACTCTCGTGCACGGAGGGACAGCTGAACTCAGCCTCGTTAGGGGGAAATGCAATCACAAGGGGCTTATCATACAGACACAAAACACACACATACACACACACACACACACTCCAGCACATTGAACCTGGTGCCCTCTCTGGCAGGCCATTGTATTGTGGGATTGTGCGGACAATCTCTTCATGAATGATTAAGCAGTGTATTTCTCGACCAAGTCTTTGATGATGAGTGTGTGTTTGATCATCAGGAGTGTCAAGCGCCCTCTGCAACTGCCTCTGTGCACGAGGCAAAGGCGCGTAATTTCGTTTGTTTTGCAAGTTTGCGCTCTCTGACGTGTTCGACATGCACGTGAAAGCGTGCGTCTTCCGGGTTCCTGCGATGAGCCCCTGTTGATTGTGTCCCTCCCTTAACGAGGCTGCCTCCAGCTGCCCCTGCTTGTGAGAAACTATTGTTGGGCCCGTTCAATGGAGAGAGACGCTTGTTTGGGAAAAGGTTGCAAAGTCATGGGAAAAGAGAGCTTTGTCTCGGAGGGGTCGTGAGGGAGTGAATCATGAGCGGACGTGTTTATAGCTTAACACACACAGCTGTGGCAAACACACATATACATGTGCACACACACATGGATAAGCAGATGAATGCAACGAAAAAGGCAGAGACATACCCAAAGAAACAAACATGCGCGCCCTTTTTTCTTTTTTTCTTTTTTTTTAACTTTTTTGTCAAGGGGACAAAACGTGAACAATTGAGAATTTAGCTCACACAAAGCAAACAAACAGCTGCTTTATAGAGAATTGTGGACATACACGGACAAACGTCCAACACACATGCTATCACAAGGTCTCTTATCACGAACTGTGTGTATAGCTAAACTCTAGAGGGAAAGAGAATGTGTGTGTATGTGCTCTTTCTTGGACTGGGTGTCTCTTTATGGTACAAAGACCAGCTTTCTCAGCTTAAAACTCAGTGTCATCTGCCTTTACAAAGGCCCGGGCTATTCGTTCCAAGCCACCTGGGCTAAAATAGAGGCTCCAGTGTAGCACCCAAAAGTACAATACTTCCATTTTTTAGTGTTTCATATATACCCGCCCTTCTTCTCTCCGGATGGTGACAAAGATTCGCATTCAAAGGGAGCCGTTTTAGTTGAATTACTTTGCAATTCCATCTTACTACTGAATCTATTTAAAGTTGCCTTTAACATTCCTCATAAAGACATTTGTTTGAAACATAGACACACCAAAAAAAAGGCAAATTGAGTTTTCCTTTCCGACATCCACCTGGACGTCACATGACAATAATGACAAATAATCTTATACAGCGACAAGCAAAGAACATCATGTACAAAGTTCTTTCTTAAGCTTTAGCTTCCCAACGTTACAGCGTGGTGAACTGAAAAGAAAAGATGGGAATGTTGAACAGAGGTCGCAAAGGTGGCGACTGCAACATAAGCACACATGCATGCCTTTTATGTTCCGTCCCTTTATGTGCTTGTTACAAATACGCTTATCTGCTGTGGTTCATCTGGTAAATGCTAGAGCATCTTAAAGAATGCATACAAAAATAGGTTTTTCTATGTTTAAAACCATTTAGAAAACTCATGACCTTGACACTTTGGAAAGGGAGGCATAGGCCTGAAAATGTCTGAGACTTTCTTATTGGCAGCTTTGCTGTGACATCACAGACCTGGTGCAGATCAGAGTACAATTACCCAGCCTCCTCCTCTTTATCTCCACATGTCTTCCCATGATGCTCCTTTAAGTTTACCTCCTGATGTATGAGCCTATCGCTCTATTCTGACAACAGGTGTTTGGTCAGCATTGTCCCGCTACTCTAAAGGGAATGAGCGCCTCTAATTGAGTGCTTGCACTGAAGAAACAGCATATTTTTTGTTATTTTTTTTGGTGTGAAGTGCTGGGTGGGACTTGTCCTGCACTGCCAACACCAGCAGGTGACGGCCTTAAACGTGATGCATGTTCAGCTCCAAGGCTTCCAGCTATGTGCAGTCAGTCGCACACTCACACACTCTCCTGTCACCCTAGCGGCCCATTTGGTGGCTCGTCTTCGTTGTTTTCTTTTTTTCTGGAAGGAGTCTTTTTGGTCTCGGCATCACCTTACATTACATTCTGTAACAGCAAACTTTGTCACTGACCTGCAGTGATTTACAGCATTTATCGCCATTATTTTAAAGTTAGCACCAGAACTTCTCATTCGTCTACTCGCTCGCCCGATTTTGGAGCTGCTTTCTCACTGTCTTTCTCCATCTCTCAAGCCTCCTGGCACTGTTGTGTCAGTTTTATTTATAATATTTAAGTTGCTGGTGCTAGTGGTCACCTGTTGGACCGTGAACATCAGATGGCCTCGATTCTTCTGATAAATTCATATTTGAGTCATGACGGGAGTCAAGTACGACCTCATTGTAATGCTGCGAGTCTCAGATGTGTGTTTGTTTGCCTATAAGGGAGAGGACTGGTGCAATCACATGATGCAGATTTGTCATATAAATCTGCAACTGGATAAACAAACTAGAGCCAAAATAACAACATCTGATGAAGGAATCTGATTCTGACTTCTGTCACAACGTTACTTCTGATTCTTCGGTGCAGCCTGGCCAACTTTAAGTGATTGAAGTTGTGTATCATATGTGTTTTATAGGAGGAGGTAGCTGCTTTCATGGTTGATTCAGGCCCAAAATGCTGATGACACAGCCAAGAGAAGCTGCACTAATCACAGTCTCAACTGTGGTGCTGCACAGACACACAACAAGACTCGTGTTTGCACAAACACAAACTCACTTGGACACAAAGACAGGGGCAGGCCTCACCTGGATTTGTTGCTGCAGGAGGTTGATTTTGTGCTGCTGCTGCAGGAGCTGCTGCTGTTGCCGGGCAATCTGTGGATAGAGCGCACAGCACGTCTTTAGAGTGTTCATATGGTACATATGTGTGTGTGTGTGTGATTGTGGTGTGTATGCAGGGCCTGTGGGAGATGCGACACATCTGCAGGTCTCTGAGGCCTCAGTTGCACGACAGAGGGTCGATGCCCTGCGATGAAATATTAAAGAGCTCATCTCATCTGGACTCAGCAGTGTCACACCAACTCACACATGGCGACATGTACTCTAGGCTCGCTGATTTCAGAGCCATGCATGCAGGCGCACGCATGTATTTGCACGAATTCCTGTGTTTCTTGTTCCGTCGTTCTGTTTTGCTTTCGGTTTTAATTTAGTGATCCTCCTTGCTCGTCTTGTGTGAAACAACTCCAGGAAGAGATGAAAGAAAGTCCAGTGATTTGTTACCAAGTACAGTCCTCACATCCAGCGCACGCTTGTTCTGTCACACTCATTCACGCTGCACTGCAGCAGGATGCAGCCAAGGGCGCTGGCATGCATCGCGTTTGTCACAGGTGATTTGTCCTTACAGCTGTATTTCTCTGTGTGTGTGTGTGTGTTGGGGTCTGCAAACCAAAGCTCTCCTGAAGTGAAAAAAAAAAGGGAAACCCTTCTCTATGCAAATACCTGGCAGACTCTTGCCTGGGAGCTTTAGTGTATGTGTGTGTGTGTGTGTGTGTGTAAATGTGCTTGTGCTACATCCGCTCCAGCATTGCGCACCCTCGGCTGATTCCGGTGAAGTGTCCTTGTGTTCCATGTCTCTGGTTGCATGAACGCCACATGAGATACGTTTGCAAAAGAAAAAGGTGCCGAATACAGAAAAATCCAGGCAGATTTGTTGCTTTGCTCTCAGGACAAAAAAAAATCCAATTTAGATGTCTATGCGTGTGTGCTCATATCTGAGTTTGTGTTTCTGCAGACAGTACAAGAATCTTGACAGTGCTGATCTCTTTTACCCACTTCTGCAGGTGATTTTTAGGATAGTTCACCTTTCTTGCTTCACGTACCTGGTCCTGCTGCTGCTTGGCCAGCTCCATCTGCTGCCTCTGCTTCTCCATCTGCGAGGCGGCCAGCTTCTTCTGCTCCTCGTGGGCCGCTAGGAGCTGCTCCCTCAGGCTGCTCAGCTGACCAATCATGCCCATGAGTTGGCGCTCTTTCTCCGCCAGGCTGTCTGGGGTACCTAAAAAGAAAAAAGGAAAAAAAAAAATGGGTGGGAGGGAGGCTTAGGTCAAAGGTGATGTGGTAGCCCTTTGAAGCAGAGTGCAAGACTTGCTCAAGATTGCACTATGAAACTTTTTCGTTGCTCACCTTTGTACCATTTGTACCTTAAAATGCTGTAACAGTGTAGCATGCTCCAAGGATGTGAATGCAACAAATCAGGAAAGATTGTTGGGGTGAAGTTAGAGGTCAGAGCCATGAGGAGAGACAAACCAAGCAGTGAGGAGCTGTCCATGACTGCTGCTCGGTTTAATATACGACTGTTTAAAGGAGCTGCACGGTAGGAGAGCACATGTCAGCAGCCAATCGGCTCAGACAGAGTGCATTCGGGTGCTGCAGAGCTGTAAAAGCAGATGTTGACTTGTTTTCTTGGGCAGAGAAGACCAGTATCAATTAATCAAGCATCATCCATCACCATCTTTATTGCCTACCGAAAGAAAGAAAATAAATCTGGCCGAGGAAATATTTGTAAACAGGCAAAAAGAGGTGGAGAGCAGTAGAGGAAGCGAATGTAAGACCTGAGCCAGATTCCCACTTTTTTTTTTTTGCACAAACAAAACGAATCCGCAGCCAGATTTCAGGATTTACATTTCTCACGAAAACTGGAAGCAAAATGAAAATGTCTTTGTGCTGAATGAAGCGGTCGTTTGGAGAACGCTCTGCAGCCGCCGAGCTGCAATTTTAGTGCGGTTGTGAGAAAGAGAGAAGAAAGAATAAGTGCAAAAAAAGGAGGAGTGTGTCTGGTCTGTGTTTACTCTGCAGTCAGCCGACCTCCTGCTCACATTTAGCATGGCCTGACCTTTGACTCCTCAGATCCTGACATACCAGCTCCATTACACACACACAAACACACACACTTCCACACAAGGCCTAAATCATTCAACAGGATGTAGTTAGAGGGAGGCACACTGAGGCCCAATCAGCACGAGTGTGTGCGCTCATGTCTGGTCATATGTACTGATGTTTGCCTACATGTCTTTGTAGAGTGTGTGTGTGTGTGTGTGTGTGTGTGAGTGTGGAGCAGCACAATCCCCCATTGTTCCTCAGCTGCTACCTTTAACAGGGCCACATTCCTGCACCAGTCAAACCAGATGAGGAGGAGAAACGGAGAGAAAAGACACGGGAGGAGAGGAATATGAAAAAGAAAAAGAGGAGAAGCACAGCTGGAGGAGGGGGGAGGTGAGGGCGAGGGGCCGCGGTTGCTGACCCGCCGTTTGACCGCTCAGGAAGGTGAGAGTCATCTATTTGTCCTCCCTGTCGGTAGCTGCTGCCTCACCCGCCCTAGCCCTCACCCATCCACCCACCTCCATGGCCCACCGGCACCCCCTGCGCCTCCTCCTCCTTCACATCCCCCTCCCGCGCTCCATCCATCCGCCAACAATGAACAATAAAGGCAACTGTCGGGAGCACTGGCCGCTGGAAAAATAAACACGCCGCTGTCCTAACTCACAGACCCACCTTTGTAGAGCCGGAGTGTGTGTATGTGTGTGTGTGTGTGTGTGCGCGCGTGTGTGCAAGACCAAAGCTGACCAGGACAAGAAAGAGCCTTGTGTTAAAAAACGCAAGACTGTTCAAACGGGGGAGGAGGGGGGTGAAAGGGTGTGGAGGAAGGGGGCAAAGAGAAGGCCAGGGGGGGGGGTTGCAAAGGTGAAACGATGGATCAAAGGAGGCTTTTTTGTGGCGCTTTCACGTCAGGGTTAACCTCCCTCACGCACACATGCACAAATGGAAACCCAGTCAAACTGGAGGCTCCTGCTCCCAGCAGTCTTCACGTCCGTTCTGTTCTTCTTCTACACTTCAGTCCAGTCTTGTATCTTTTACTGTTTGCCAGGAAGAAATTATAAAAATTAAAAAAAAAGACGTCCTGAGACGAGACTCAGAATCCAGAAAGCAGCACATGACGTTCCCTGCCTCCCACTTCTTTTACCCCTCTCATTTTCACTTTCAGAGTTTCTTTGGTCGGCCCATAAATCAGCCCGTGTCGGCTTGTTTCCTCAGCTGCTGCGAGGCAGGCAGGTGGATCGATAACTGGTTTCCTCCACTGGTTTACACACAATTCCACCTTAGGCAAATTACTGAAGCCTGTGCTTACCTGCACACCTCACAACCAAGACCAACTCTCCCTTTCTTCTCTCTGCTCTACACACACACACTCACAAACGGGGTAATTAACCAATTTGTAACAATGTAATACTTGTCACTGCGTCTACACTGCTAATTAATGACCTCAGCTGTGCTGATAACTCCTCCTGGGTAGGAAGAGAGGAGGTGGGAGGAGATGGCCAAGGAGAGGAGGAGGCGATAGCAGAGTTAGAAGACGTGGAGGACGAGCTAAAGTTTATTCACATGGACACGATAACCTGATTACCGCAAATAACCTAATAAGTAAATACAGTCAAGTCAATATTACGCTAACAGAATTACGGGTTGCTTAAAGTATTTCCTCCATGCATGTGTTTCTAGGAACCACATTCTTTTCAAAAAAACATGATTTGTTTGGCAGCATAATTTTCAAGACAGAGAACAACTTACTCGTGTTTTTATTGCTTGTAACGTCTGTGATAACACAGAGCATCTTCATAGCTTCTTATCTGTAACACTGTTAGGACTTTCATGGTTTACTTATGTACTTATGTGTACTTATGGAGCATGTCTGTTTCAAAAATACCAACATATGGCATGAATCCCATTTCATGAAGATTAATCAAACAAAGTAAAAAAAAAAACTAAAAAAAAACTTTGCAAACATAGAGGAGAGCCTGAAACTAAACAAACCCACACCTCCTCTTCAGGACCTCAGGTCCAGTTTTAATATTTGAGCCTTGTACGGACAATGGATGAGTAGGACCGCAGTGTAAAGTCATTTCCAGTGAATCCCTAGATTCTCAACAGGGAAAACCGCTTTTAATTCACTATATTAAGATAACTGACTGAGTTTCTTTCTGCAAATAATGATGATGAATCTCAACTTGACCAGTTGAAGCAAACCCCATATCATGATACTACCTCCACTTCCACAGCAGACACCAGGCAGTGATGCCCTCATCGCTCTGGGATCGGATAAATCTGGACCACATTTTGATCAGCCTCACTGATAAATTACTTTCTTAAGGCATCTCAAGTCATCTTGTCATTAGCAGGTTGCTGCTAACGTGCTAATGCACTGATGACTCTAAAGTCAGCGTTGTCGTAGTGATGTTCTTTGAAAATAAAATAAATTACATGAAGAAGAAGAAGTGTCTCATCACAAGACCTACGAACACCGTTTTTGAGCTACGACAGCACCATTTTTCCCACGATTGTCCATCTTTCATCTGAGATAGCTGAAGTCGTGCAGCGTGAACCCAGCACCACACATCGTTAGCTTCCACTGTACACTCCAGCTTCCCACTCGTGCCATGCGTCTTAACAACGGATAACACAGTTCTAAACACTTTTAAGCAGTTTCTACAACCTCCTCAGCTGTTTTGTTTGCCTGATGCAGACTAATAATTTCAGCCTTCAGAGACAGAGAAACAACATTCCTAAAATCCCAGCATGCATCTTCTTAAAGGTCATTTAGGGAGTGAGCAGGAGAAGGTCCTCGATGTTTCAGTTAGGTTAAATAACTTGTTGACAGTTGGAGCATATTAATCACTGCAGTAATTTTCCGAATGGATGCTCTTAAGTATTTGTTTAGTTAAATTCAGGTGGTCTTTTTTTTTCTACGCCAGGCCGTCTGGTGTTTACACAAGTAATGAAACAGGCTGATACTCAGACCATATATGTAAAAAAAAAACCCCACAGTATGTAAAGATGGGTAAGGTCATTTGAAGGTAAAACAATCCTCTCACTCTTCAGTTTCTCCTGGAGCCGATTTGATTTAAATGACACTACATTATGGGCATATTTATTCCCGTAACTCAGTGTACGTGCCTTCCAATGCGAACCGGAGGGGGCCTTTCACCAATGCTTCTTGGTCAACGGAGCAGGAGGCGGTGGCTTTGTTCGCCACAAAAAGCTCTCCAATGGAATTCAATGGGAATAAAAAAAGAAAAAGAATGTCAAGGGATGCGCTGACAGTGTGAGAACAGTGTACTCAAGCACCCACACAACGCCATTAAAGCAAACTGGTGCACAACTTACTTTCTACCTTTTCTTTCTTAGTTATGGGCACATTCACACTTGAAGACACACATTGTTAAGTGAGCACACATGGGGCTCAACAGGCATGCTCTTCCATCGCAGTTGCACACATATATTGCTCTCCAGCTGTTGGTGTATGGTGCGCCAAGCGGGACGCCCTTACTCTGAAATGTCAGCGCGACAGGGAGCTGGGAAAAGGGGGTTTGATCAATGGAGCTCCCCACTCGATGGCCACGCTGCTCCGTGAGGCTCTTTGATTACATATTGCTTTGCTTCCTAATGAAGCTCAATTACTGGAGGAGAACAACGGCTTTGCCCTGGAGTTACAGGGAATAATAGCTGCTCTCCTCTTCCTCTCTCATCTTTTTTATTCTCTCTTCTTGCTGCTGCATATTCAAAGCGCAGCTTTCTTGTTCACTTTGTGTCCCTTCCTGTCCTTCTCCGCCTGTTTGACTCTCGGGTGTTAAGACGGGGCGATGTGGATGAAATGGGTTGATTAACGCTGAGATTAACGCCGTTCGTCGTGAACTTTTAAATGATGGTCCAACGCACCAGCAGAAAGAAGCAGTTCAGCTCTGCTGAATTCAGTCAGTTCCTTTCAGTTCATCTTTAACCCCTTCAGGCTGAAGCGGTTCAGGCGGATCCAGCTGCTCCAGGGGGGCTTAGCCTTCAGCACCTTGGTTAATTTTTAAAACTTCCACCTGAACAGCTCTATAACTGTACAGCCAAACTGACCTCCAGGAAAAAAAAAAGGCCACTGGAAGACTGCTGAAAAGAAAAAAAAAAAGCGTATTGAACCAAAGCAGGACCATAAAAAACCTGGAATCACATCGGACTGCATGCAACCTCCTGTTTTGCTCAGCACTTTGGCGACTCCACTGCATCAGAATGTTCCTCTCCAACCATAAACATGTTTCATTTTCTAATTATTTGGCAACAAATACAAGTGATATAAAGAATCACCAGGACAACGGCCAATCTACACCCGTTCACTATGCAATAAAACCAAGCAATGTGCCCGTACATTCCACAACACAGGATCTTTTCTCTCTTTTATAATTGTTTATCCTTGTGGCAGATTCATCTTGTTTGAAGTGATGCATTGAATTAGATTTGGGTCACTGTCTATGTGGAAAGAAGCCAAACCAAAAGAGAGAAAAAAAACTAAAGGTTAACAAACCCGTCAGGCAAACAAACACTTTAAAATAAGGTACAGAACATGTTGCTTAATTACTATTTAATTATCGCTTAATTATGAGAAAACAAACTATTAACTAATCCCTACTTAACCATTACTTATCAAATTTTATTAATGCCTGAAACCCATTCGGATTTATTTCTTTTGCAGCTGCGAATCACCATATGTTCAATCATACAGTGTATCCATCCATTATCTATACCCGCTATTTCCAGTGCAGGGTCATGGGGTCTGCTGGAGCCTATCCCAGCTCACTTTGGGCAAAAAGCAGGGGTCCACCCAGGACAGGTCACCAGTTCATCCAGTATAACTCATACATACATAACTCATAAAAATCATACAGTGTCACCCCAGGATTAAGGACAGTAATGCTCACTTAATGGAAAGTCATCAAAATGAAAAGGGTATTTATGCTGCAGGTGTGAACCCTCCACCACAGGTTAGCTGGAAGTGGACCTCGCTCCAAATCTAAGAACCGCCGAGAAATGTGATTGATCGGATCAGTAAATTTGTTCTCTGCTGCTACTTCCTCTTCAACTTTTTCAAGTTGGATAGAGTGACAGTTTGCAGCAGAGACTGTATGACACTGTGGCAGAAAAGAAAAGGTTCTTCAGAATAGAACCCGTACTGCCCTCTAGTGGTTGGCGGCGTAATTACAACGACGCGTAAGTATAAACGCCAAAGACGGCGAGGGGTCCATGCATAGCCTACCTGCATATCTGCTGCACTGAAACATAAATCAGTCTAGATTCACCAAATCTGGGAGAAAAAAAAAGGTGCTCTGGAAATTGTGTATAATCGCTTACCCTACCTTTAATGTGTCAGCATTTAGAAATGCCGTCATTTATCAAGACTAATATACTTGTTCTCACACAGTCTATTTTTTGAACTCTTGGGTTGATAGAGGTTTTCAAAATTGCCTGTGGTCTGTTTTAAAGATCAAAGGGTTAATAAAATATATATGCTGAAGGAGTTCAGCTCTGTTGCCATACCTTTAATTTCTCCAATGTGCCCTGAACCCATGGCCAAAAGTTTATCCTTCCAGTCCTTTGACAACAGCCTCTCAATGCTGGGGGCCTCTGTGTAGGGGAGAAGGGAGGGAAGGGAAAGGGGGAGTCACAGGGGTGAGGGTGAGGGAGAGGTAGGGAGGGAGGGAGGGAGAGAGAGAGAGAGAGAGAGAGAGAGAGAGAGAGAGAGAGAGGGATTCAGTTGGCTGGCCAACATGACAATAAAGCTCATTTAAAGTCCATTTGCTGTAATAAAGGCAGCGGCAGCTCAGCCTAATGGCCGCATCAGCAGGAGAGAGAGGGAGAAAAGCTGGAAGGAGAGAAGCTGATAATCGAAAAGAGGGAGAGCAAATCTGAAAAAAAAAAAAAACAAAAACAAGTGAGCAAAAGGGAGAGAGCGAGAGAGGCAAGATAAAGAGAGAGACAAGTGGAGGATGGAGAGAGACGGACAGAGAGAGGCTTTTCTCGCTCTCACCTGCTGCTAGAGAATCATTAGCCCTGTGGGCCCTGAGACAAAGAGGGCCTTAATGCACCCGCCACAATGGACACATTATCAGCTAGCGCTTTGTTTTCAACACACACTTCGCACAGTCACTCAAACACGCGCACAAAGCATTGCACGGACACACACACACTCAGAATCATTAATTACAACCCTAACTATGGTTACACTTGCACACCAACATACACACATACACACAGCGGGGGTAGAGGAAATGTCACACAGGAGAGCACATGCATGGAGAGACTGTA
>JBAMYA010000016.1:396986-418008 GCA_037176975.1 Arrhamphus sclerolepis
CCCCCCCCCCCCCCCCCCCCCCCCCCCCCCCCCCCCCCCCCCCCCCCCCCCCCCCCCCCCCACAAATTTTGAGTCGAGACACCTATTAAAAGAAAACTTAAAAAAAAGAAGGAAAAAAGAAAAAAATTCCTTGCCAAACACCTGAAGTGTATCAGGGAGGAGTGTGTTTGAAAAGGAGCACGGTGATTGTGCTCTAAAATATATAAAAAGAAGAAATTCAGCTATCACAAAACAACAGATGTAGCAGGATTTTCTCTCTTTTTTTCTTCTTTTCTGATATTAAGAGACGGCGTGAATATATAGCAACATGTTTCCATGAAATCTGATGCTCCAAGAATAGGCCATAACACATCAAGTGAAAATTTACAAGGGTGTCAGTCAACAATTTCATAAATTGAAAATCCATTTATGTGAATACAGAGTTCTGCCCTTCACTCCGCTGCCTTTCCCTAACAGATGGTGTTGTGGGTGCTTATGTCCAATTTGATTTGAACCAAACCCTCAGCCAATTTTTACACTGGCATGAAATCTCGGCGAGCCAGATCCGTGCACTGGCAGTCAGAAATAGCAGCGGAGAGGGCGCGACCTTGTGAAAGAACGATGAAGGGCAAAATCTGGAGCGCCGAGAAAGAAAGTCGCCGGAAAAACTTTCCTTGTTGTTTCATTTGTTGTTGATCCTCCTCCTCCTCCTCCCCCCGCCCACTTTCCCCTCCTCTGCGTGTTGTTTTTTTGTGCTGGGCTGCTGAAATTAGCGATGCTATCTCAGTGTTTTGTTTTGTTTTTTTTTCTTTTGCAGGAGTCAGAGAAATGTTCCTTTCACACAACGCAGACACAGACAAATGCACCATTTTCCCAATTGCCTCTGTGACCTCCATTATCATTATATGGCGTTTGATAGCATCTAGACATTTGAATCCGCTGTGTGCTAATTCTGCTCGGCCCTCGATAGCCGCTGCCACTGCACCTTATTAGGGACTAACTACGGGACCGAAAACAGAGCCCATTTTCATTTTACTGCCTCACACTCTGCAGGCTGAAGTGTCAGCTGCAGTACCGATAACCACCAAATACCGCCCGCTATTTGCCGGGTTAACAAACAGAGCCTCATGAGAGACTTTTGAATAGATAACAGAGGCTCAACATGCAACAATAGGTCACGCTGTGAATGATTTTCACCTTTGAAAAGCTGCTCAGACAAGTAGGTTCTGCCCCGTTGCTGCCATCAAGTGAACATTCTGGATCTCCTGTTTGTGAACTCCTCATAAACTCATAAAGAAAAGCAGCTTTTTATCTTGTGAGATGTTTTTTTTCTTCTCCTTCTTCTTCTTCACATGCCTAAGAGGTCACATAGGGCTCATGTAATCTTTCAACCAAACCATGAAAATCACTGAAATTAAGTTTTCGGCAACAATTTACTTATTTGCAAAATCCAAATTCAATTTGCGGACTTCTGAAATTTTGTAAAGTTTATGGAAAAATCTGATTTATATCAGCAACCTGTGGAGAAGCCAATCAGATAAACTGGATAAACAAATAAATAAATAAATACAAGTCTGCGTTGTCAGCCTACAGTCAGGGCAGATACAGGGTTTAAGTAGAGAGGCAGCACTTTTTTTTTTTTTTTCTTAGTGCACGAACATCTCTCCCTGTCAAAAGCATCCTGTTAAAGTGGGCCAAGGCATGCACACCGGTTTGTAAGTGTGTGTTTGTGTGTGTGTCGAGAACAGTGGGTTCAGGCTGCTGTAATGGGAAATGACACTTGCAATCTGTCTCGTGGCAATAACCCCTCTTCAGCGCTCTTGTCTTTTCACGCACACACACACGCGCGTGTGCACGCATGCACGCGGAGGTTCTGTCACAGCGGCAGCCCCCGGGCCGTCCTTGTCACTGCACAGCTTTATTGCATCACTTTAATGTGACAACAAAAGAACACATTGTGTATTGGGCCTGTTGTGCAGAGATGGGGAATGGACCCACGCATTAACTGCACCAGAGACAGACAGACCCGCGCGCGCACGCACACACACACGCACGCGCGCACGCTGAGCAGCGTTTTCTCTTGCAAGTCATGACATTTTTCGTCTGCCTGTCAAAGCAATGACAGAGAGACAGACAGAACAGCAAGACACTCCTGACACACTAATGCTGTTTTGCATGTTGGAAGCCGATTCAGACTGTGCTGAGCTGTGACTTTAACCTCCTCTGTGTTTGTGTGTTTGTGTGCGTTCGTACGAGTGTGTGCGTTCGTACGAGTGTGTGCGTATGCATGCCAGACTGATGGGTGAAGACTGTTATTTCTGATGCTATCATAGTTTTGGCCCTGTCTTGGCTGTTTGATTGACAGTTGGCTTGGCTTCAGAGCGGCTCCGCTTTGCCGGACGGTGGAGGCGGGACCCGCCTATTCCAGTTAACGCAAACGCAGTTGACAGGCGTAAACAGACTTCTCCCTCTGTTTATGTGTAATTTGAGTCTCTGTTTCTTTCTCTCTCTCTTTTTTTTTTGTTTGTTCCATCTGTGCGTCGATTAGCTTGAGACAGAGCGTGCTGTAAAGCCTTAAGAATAGCCCACATTGTCCTGTGTGCCGCTCAAAGACAGGAGGACAGACATGTGAGAGCCATTAGACCAATGGCAACAGCAGTCCAAACAGCACAGGAATGCTCTGCTGACTAACGTGTGTGTGTTTGTGTTTGTGTGTGTGTGTGTTTGTGTGCCTGGCCCGTTGGAGCCTCACGAGTCACTGTGCTCCAATTATTCACTCACGTCAGTGTCTCTTCTTGTAAATCTTTTCCTACTCCCAAGTTTTCCTGGCAAGATCTCACCACTTTTAGGCGAAGGGAAAAAAAAAAGAAAAAAAAGTTTGATTGGTTGATGAGATCTGCCTTGTCGATAGCGGGCGATGCTGCTGGTTGGGTCAAATTTAGATCACTTAGCCATCTGTGGCTGACAAATTGGAAGAATAAAACTCAGACAAATTAAATGACAATTTCAGACTTGGTCAAAGTATTTGTTGGATTTTATCTGTCTGTTTTAAAGTTTTGTTTTCTTGGCATGTTGCTTTATTTTATTTTTTTGAAAGTGAACAGCAGAATGGCAGACACGGCAAAGAAAAACAGCAATGCCTATAAAAGCTGTACTGGCCAGAACTGGACTGGACTAAATCCAAATTTGAAGGAATTACACTTGTAACATTTTACAGTTTTACATTTTTTGCATGTTGCCATTGGCTTAAGACTTAACAATTTAATAATGTGCCAGTGTGATTGGTAAGGCAGCACCGAATGGTCAGAGTGCATTTTACACCTAACCAACCAAAAAAAAAAAAAAAACTGGAGGATGTTTGTTCATTCTGAGAGACTCTCTGTAAATCATCAGCATTAATGACATGATGTCAGGTGCCTCAACTAAAACACAAGAGGATCACAATATAGTTCCTCCAAAATACAATTACCAAGCAAAAAATATACAAGCAGGCGCAATGCAAAGGATCTCATGCTAGAGTAGCACGAAAGTCCAAACTGGCGGATGGCAATGAGATAAGCACTTCTATGCTCACATATTTTCTAAATTCTTCTTTTTTTTATATAAACTTAAGTCTTTCTTCAACTACTTCTCCCTTACTTGTTGCATGTAGGAAACCTTTAGACATTTAGAAACTTTGCTTCGGGTTTGACAGTTGACTCTCAGGAAGCAGGGACTGTCAGTGAGGGATAAAACGCAAGACATTTGGACCACTAACTGCTCAAGACTATCCACATCTGTCTCTTGTAAGTTCCTAAATTTTATACTCTTTATATAATTTGCTGTTGCGTCTCTTTGATAAAATGAAATACAGTATAATCAATGACTATTTTTTTGCTTTACTCCAGGCGTGTGCAGTAATGTCCTTTAGATGCAACTCCAAATCCCTCCAAACTGCATTCAACACATTTGATTGGCCACAAAAACTCACATTCAGCCATAAATATTGACTGCTGTCTTTAGTTTTATCAATACATACTGTATACTTCAACAAATCTCCCGCAGTGCTTTTTATTTCTGCCTTATACATTCCTGCATTTGACTACCTCCCCTCATTCCTCCCTCCCATCTTCTCTCCAGAAAGCACACATGACTCTATGAGTGGGCTAATTGTCTTAACAATATTTGGCTCAGTGGAGACTGGAGCCGACAGTGGGGTATGATAACCTTGGTAGTAATCTAGTTAGTGTAATTCAACAAATCTAACAAAATGGACGAGGAGGGCGTGATCTGCGGTGAACCGGGGGGAATATCGCTCAATATGTGGGTTAAAAAGAGGCAAAGAGACCTGCGCTTGTCTGTGTTTTGATACAGTGAACTGATACTGGTGGTGGGACTGGGAGGCGGGGGTGGCAGACAGTAGCTTCAGTGTTAGGAAGTGTGCTGGGTGAGTGTGTGTGTGTGTGTGTGTGTGCATTTGGGTGTAAGAACCAGCACGCCCTAATAAACAAGAGTCCAGTGTCTCGGTGCGGACGACTTCCTGAGCTGAGAGTGAGGCTTGAAAATAAACGCCAGTACATGAGTTCAGTTTGAGAGAGAGAAGAAAAGCGCCTTACACAGAGAGAGAAGGAGTGACAGACACCAAGGAGGAGGAAGATAAAAATACACAGGATCAAATCTGCCAAAATGACAAGACGGGCAGGCGAAAGCTTCACGATACTTTATGAATGTGTGCGTGTTGATTTGGTTGAGATGCCAGCATGACCACTCGGAAGCCTACTACCACCATCTGACACGCAGACAAACTCCACCACACCACTGACACACGCGGATATTCATAGTTAACCGGGATTTTACTCAGAACATGACTCCCAACAGAAATCCACATCAGACTGCAACAACTGTCGACAGAAAGAAGCAGGGATGCAGTCAGACCTTAAAGACATGGGGCTCAATAAAGAAAGAAGAATATAAACATTAGTGTGTGTACTGTGTAGCAAAAGAGGGGTGTGGAAGATGTGAAGACTAAAAAGAGAGGTGGAAATCATGAGCTGCTTTAGGAAGGAGTACGGTTCCCTCCATGCAAGTTCACCTAGATATGAGTTTAGAAATGTTAGCACCCACACAAAACGTAAAACTAGATCCATGCAAAGGTTTTACACACACAAAAAACACACACCCATTTACTTTCAGTTCATTTCTCATTTACAGTCCAAGACAACAGAAATGAGCCTGTTTTCTGTACTCACAGATGTATTAACTTCAGTTTGGAGTTAGCGCAAGGAAAAAAAATCAATATGTTATCATAATTCTAACTCTAAACCTCACAATTGATATTTGATCATGATAAAAATGGCTAACTGCTGTTTTATTGACTTCAGGTGTAAAAAACAGAACTACTGTCGGTCCATTAAAGCTTTGGATCTCTTCAGAATCTGATTTCCTGTCTGATGAATATCCTCATCCTTCTAACTTTGTGCTTTTGGCTTTTATTGCACCTTTTCTGGCACATATATTGTCAGTCTCAAAGCCTGTTAACACCATCACAGTCATTTTATATAACTTTAAGCTCATAAAGGCCCACGGAGGACAATGTGGAACGGTTTTATGGAGTGTTGTGGCCACATTAAGACATAAAATAGAAGGAGTGGAGGATCCCCTCCTTAAACGACAGAATCTGGCTGTGTGAGTGAGTCTTCTGCAACCCCGACGGTGTTTAATGATGACTGCAGTATCATGGTGCTTTTGGAAAGACTACAGAAACACACACCTGGGTTATTGACAAACCTGACAAACAACAGCTGATTTGCTTTGTCAGTATTATTACGAGCCCCCGAGGCCATGTGCTCGCAGACGCACGCGCTATTTCCACGCAAGTGTGTTTGGATTCTTGAGTAAGTGTGTGTGTGGGTGTGTTTGTGTGTGTTTGCCTGTGTGAGGTTGTGTATAGGTGACAACTCCAGCCCCGAACTGACTGGCATCTGGCGGTGGCAGTTGTTTTAACAGCTGAGCTGACAGCATTAATCCGAAAGCACCCAAATCAAAAGGAGACAACACCTGTTCACCGCTCCTGAGCCCAGCCGAGGAGGAGGAGGGAGGATGGGATGGAGATAGAGGGTAAGGTGGGGGGGTGGCGAGTGAGGTATGAATGGGTGGCAGGAAGAGAAGGAGATGGAAGGGGAGCGATTAGGAGCAGGTGGAGAGAGTGAGGGAGACAAAAAGGAGGTAGAAAGGGGAAAGATGAGGGGAAGGTGGAAGAAAAGAGAAATATGGGTGAAGATGTGAGAAGCGGGGGATGAGGGGAAGAAAGACGAAAGAGTAAAGGATGAAATGGGAAAAATGAAGGAATAAAGGAGGAAAAGATGACAAGAGCGGGCACGCTGCCAGTCAACACACGCTCTGTGCTCTTCCCCTTGAGCGAAGCGGAAAGGGGCTATGGGCCAACTGAGGAGGGAGGGGCGAAACCGCAAAGACAGAGGGAGAGGTGGATGGATGAATGGAGGGATCCAGTAGAGAAAGACAGAAAGAGGATGGCTGGGATGCAGGGAGGCAGAGAAGTGAAGCAGAAATCTATCCAGAGGGGCATCGAACATGGGTGGCTGGTGATGACCGCACTGCTGGCGGTGAAGGGAAGGAATGCAGGGAGGAGGAGGGGGGGCTTTGGAAATGCTTGTCTCCCAACATCTGGCTCAAATAAGGCCGGGTCAGTCTGTGGGCTCTGGTCGTGACCCCTGAGGCTGACAATATAGACACCACCACTTCATCTGCAGGTCCCGCCCTCTGACCAGCAGCTCGGGGTTAATTAACAAAGGCCCCGTGGCTTCAAAGACGGACAAACTGACTGGCTGACAGAGCAGATGAGTGACCGGCTCTCTGGCCGACTGAAAGGACGTCCTTTCTTACCAGCTACTTAATCTACGACTACCTTCCTTGTTTCCATGTTAGAAGTCTGCCTGACACGCTGAGAGACCAAATGACTTGTTGCTCCTTGGACGACTTAAAAACTGATTTTACAGTTATACAGTATGTATCCAATGTCGTCTGCAAATCTTTGCTTTTTTCCAAATGGCTTCTTCATCCTCATGTTTTCAGATACTTTAAGAAGAGCTTTAAGGAGATGCACACCAATCCCGTGCCTCCAGTCAGGCCCTTAAAGCCCCTTTTACATCCACGTCAGGCCTTAAATCCGACACTGGACGGCGCTGACATGTACAGCTCTGACACTCTCTCATGTGTGTCGGCGCTGAGTTGGAAAATTGCACTTAGAAGATTGTGCTACTTTGTACACATGGGTTTTTCTGGGAAAAGGGAGTGTCGTATCCTTCCACACATATTATAACAAACAATACAGATTTTTTTAAAAGTATTTACCAATTTATACTGAAAATGTAGAAAGTGATTGCAAAAGCTTTAAAGAGTCTGGATTTTCTGGATTTTCACATTTCTCTTTTTAGAGAGCAGGATATGATTGAAGTATTCAAAGAAACCTGAAGAGCCTGAGAATTTCAAAGGTCAGAGGGAATAAGTCAAAGCTGGACACTTGTGATGTCCGGTTCCTCGGAAGGCTCTGCACCAAAAACATTCACCTTTTATCAACTGATAAATAACCACATGGACAAGGGATCAATTTGGGAAACCCTGTGGAGCATTCCAGTCAGCAGCTACTACATTTTCCCCAATGCCCAAAGTGAAATTACACAAAACATCCTTGTGTCAACATCCTTGGGCTCGGAGGCATCACACAGTGCGTATGGGGTGGTATCCATATCAAATGACATTTACATTTCTGTGATGGCGACATTAATGCAGAAAGTACATTGAGAGACAAGAAGACAATGTAAAACCACACTGCACACATGACAATGCCAAGGCTGAGGAAGAAGAGGGTACGGGTACTGGACTGGCCTGTCTGCAGAATGACAAATGCAAAAATAGAAAGTATACTGAGTTATAAGAAACTGGCAACGTTACAAAGTGATAAAACAAGGTGATAAAAGCTTTACTTTCACATTTTCTTTCAAATGTGTTGATAACTTAAAAGGCAATTATGGATAAATATTAAGTGTTTGTTGATTAAAAATCTGATGTATCTTGGGTTTGTCTTGTCTGCAAATGAATAAAAAGTCAGTAAATGTAAGAATCAAGTTTTTATTTTTTCATATTTGCAATTTTGCCATATTTTCTCAACTTTTTTCTCTGCCATGGTCCATTCATGTTTACCACTCGAGATGAACTTGAGCATCATAATAAGTTCAGTGTTATATTTGTCTGGAGATGGCAGGTACTTAAAAGAGATGAACAAGACATAAACGCAGACCGTGTGTACATAACATTTCTCTCTGCATACTTCGTAAATAACTTCAACTAATTCCTTCGATTATTTAAAGTTAAGACTAGATGCCTTCATGGGTCCAACAATGAAACTCACTTGTTAATGGCGACATCTGCAAACCCTGCAGCAGGGTGATGCCTTTTACAGCTTGTGAAGATGAAAAGTCAAGTATTTCATTCTGAAATCTGACATCCACCTACTCACCAAGTAACTGCTAATAAGTCAACTTAATTAGAGATTGTTGTTGGCTGGCGTGCACTCGTCATTCTTCCAGATAAGTAAAAAATGTTCGAGGCTGCAGTCATCCGGCCTTTAGAAAATGGCTTAAACTCCAAGCTGCAATTGCTTTCCAACAAAGTTCCTCAGTTTGTTTTTGTTGCCCGAGTGCCACAGACAAAAGTTTTCAGATTTCTTTTTTTTTTTCTTCGCTGCATTTCATATCCTTTTGATTGAGTAATTGAGGCACAAATGAAAGTCAGCGCACTCTGTACAAAACTCATTAATCTCGAGGGCATTTTGCGGCATAAAAACATTCCTCTGACTCTCCATGGGAATGGGAGAAAGGACGGAGAAAGGAAAACAAGAGCTGGGTGTGCAAATGAAGAGAGTTTATGAGAAAGCTGCATCGAGAAATCATGGATTCCACTGATTTGGTCATGGGACATGATGCTGAATGGAAGTGAGTGAGCCGATGCCAAAACGCAGGGGCCTGTCTAATTTTTAGGAGTCTGTGACAGGAGGCCTTTATGTTCAGTTTGACTCACAGAGACACACTTTTTACCCACCTCATCACCAGGTATCACACACACCAACACACACTTAAACATACATACGCGCGGTACTGTAAGATGGCAAAAACTCTGAGTAGGTCACATCAGCTAAGCTGTGGAAAGCCGGGCTGATTCATGAACCTCCAGCTTTTGTCCTCTACTTAATGCCACGCCGGGGGGGCCAATAACACACACATAGACACACACCTTCAGAAGAACCACAGGACTCTCTCTCTCTGCTCCATCAAAGATTAGGAGAAAAAAAAGATGGGGCACTGCTCCCCCCCCAACACACACACACACACACACACACACACACACACACATGCTTACTATTCATCTCCTTAATATCGCTCATCTGAACTGGGAAGAATGGCAGAGAGGAGTTTCATCCCCACCGATTGTCTCGTGCAAGGCTGGAGAGAGACTGCGACGTTGAAAAGCAGACGCGAAACAATTCAATAAGAAAAGTGACTTGAATGCGCCTTTCATCCAGCCAACAATGGCCCGCCCCACAATAGGCCTCAGGTTCGCCCCATGACACTGCCTTTTTCTCATGCCACAAAGGGAAATAGAAGAAAAAATACAGAACTGACTCGATTTGAATTGTGAGCCGTGTCCATGATGATCCGTCTACGACGACCCCTGAGAAGTTAACTGACACAATGACAATTGGATAACTGAGAAGAAAAAGGAGAAATATATATATATATATATATATGTATAAAAGAATTGGGTTTCTCATGTAAGCACTGAAAAGCTAAAATTATTTTCTTATCCTTTTCCAAGTCAGAAAAACAGTGTTGAAGCAAAGAAACTATTCTCTCCAGAGGAGAGTTAACAAATATCTGCGTGAATTTTGAGATTTTTAACCGGAGGACTTACAGCCCCCCCTCCCCCCCGGTTCATTTCACTTTCTTTTTCCCCAGTGCATGACAGCCAATTCCACAAAACAACGCCTGCGAGAGTCCTGCTGAATATTGAGTTAAGTTATACAACTAACTAATTAGGGACAAAAGTTGGAAATCACTTAGTCGTCGTCCCCCTCATTCCCACGCTGGTCCTGTGAACCTGCTGCTGTTTGTTTTTATGCACATGTGCTGCAGTCCTCAAACTCCCCCCGGCTCTGTGTGCCTTAAAAATCTGATGACTTACAAGCGCTGTACATGCCATTGTTTGTAGTGTGTGCGCATGTGTGTGCGCATGTGTGTGTGTGTTTGACATAACCCCCCAGATAGCAGAGAAGAAGAAGGATTAAGCAACGCGAAGCGAGGAGGGGGGAGTGGGGGCTGATGGATGGATGAACGAGAGACTGCCTCGATCCCTCCACTTTTCTGGCCCTTTTTTCTTCTCCCTTTCATTCTCTCTCTCCTTCTTCTTGGCAGAACGTATCCGCCCTTCCCATTGTCACCCATTGGAGTGTACAGAGGCGTGAGGGACTCCGGCCCCGGCGTGTTTGTGTGGCACAATGGCCTCGCCTAAGTGCTGTCCTATAAAATGCCTCAGTGCTTTCTAAAAGCAAGCCCCGGGTTCCCCTGCGCTCCTTGAAAATAGATGAAGTTCCGCGATGGACGTGTGTGAGCATGTGTGTTGTGTGGTATCTCTCTGCACTTCTAGGATGGACGGCGGCACCTCGCAGCACCGCTTTGTCACGTTTCGGGCCGTAAAGCTGCAGGTCTGCCTTTATTCTACGTGTGTGTTTGTGTGTCCGCATGAAGGCTATGAAGTGCAGATGTAAGGATCTGACCCCAGAGCTGCTCTCATGGCTCAGTGAAAGGAGAAAAGTGCCATTTGTTGACCCCAACAAAAGGAGCACCAGGACTCGACACACAGGCAAGCTCAGTGCGGAGCAATCGCTGCTTCTGTCATCCAAAGACGAGTGAAAGGCAACATAAGGTTTTCTCAAAAGCATGCTGTTTAACCACGTCTTCACATCTCCGTTTATGGCACCAGGTTCTAGGGGGAGGAGTCTTTCACACAGGCTATGTCTTATTAATTAAGTCTATTTCTTACTTTGGTGACCATAAATGAAACAGTTGTGACTATATGAATATATTTAAATCCTATGTCCCCTTTAAAGCTTATATATATTCATAAAGTGTCCTTTTAATGTAAAGTTTTGTCTCCTGTTGTTTAGAGGATGTTCAAACGTCGCTGAGAGTCCAGAACATCTGACACTGTCCAGTCCTGGCATCTAAGCCAAATGCATTGTACGAAGGCTTATCCAGATGCAAAAATGCCCAGCAGCTCCTCCAAAACACAATTTAGAACCTTTGTTTATCCCTGCTTCCAGCTGAGGCTCCGCTAAAAGGAAGAAAACATAAAAGGTCCCCGAGGGCCGCGGAGCCCCAGCGACGGGTAGCTGCGGCTGGGCAGCAGAGGGTCAACAGACGGGTCCAGAGATGGAGCTCAGCTGGCACTTAATGCGCGAGCCACTTTATAGCGTGATGCCGCCATGCAGCGAGACGAGGAGACGATGAGAGAAGAGGGGATGAGAGGAGGAGAGGAGGAATGAGGCTGAGTGTCTGGTGAATGTCCAGGGCAGTGGAGGCATCACTCCAGTGGCCGAGAGGAACATCTGTGCCCCATTTAGTGGCATTCCTCCTTTTAATTCCTCTTATCTATCTATCTATCTATCTATCTATCTATCTATCTATCTATCCATCTATCTATCTATTCATCCATCTATCTATCTCGCTCTCTCTCTCTCAGGTGCATTGGTCTAAGTGATTATTAGCTGAGGCCACAAGAGGTTAAACTTCCAGTCCAGAGGAACTGACCAGCTCTGCACGCGCATGCATGTGTGTGTGTGTGTGTGTGTGTGTGTGTGTGGTCGTGTCCCGTGGGTTTCTGCACCGGCTCTCCTCCTGACCCCGAGCCTCCCACGACGCTCTGCACTCTGCTCTCATTATCCCACGTAATGACACACACACACACACTCCTGCCTGAGTGCCAGGGCATCCTCCTTGTCTGCTCCCTGTGGCTCCACAAGAATTTATTAAAAGGTGCACGGGCGCGCACGTATATGTGCCGGCGCATCTCTCGGGTAGCAGGTGGCCGTTGGAGTGAGACAGAAGATGAATGGAGGGAGCAGGAGAGCAGTGGAGTCTGCTCGGGCCAGGCCATGAGGGACGGGATGGCTAGTCATTTATTAGAGGCCAGCACACACACACACACACACCTACACACACCTTCTACGAATGCAACTGAGTGGAATTCTTCCTTCTGCACATCTGCACACATGTTCTGTCGCAAACACCTATGCAAATACACAAGCATGCATGCTCCCAAAGGCTTTAACACGCACGCACACACACACACACACACTTACAGACTGACCTAGTATCTACTACTCTCCATTCATCTCGTCTAAGTAGAGCAAAACTAGCCACAGACCAAATCTTTCAAACTTGTGTGACTTCTTCTTCTGTGTGTGTGATGTCTAGCTCAGGGCCTGCCTCCAATAGTCTCTCTCTACTTCAAGATGTTTATCGTTTTCTGACCCATTTTGTGCCTTTGTCCTCTTGTTCGCATCCCTCCTGGTGTTAATGTTCCGACACCATGAGTGTGTGTGTGTGCCATTGATCCAGCTGGAAGCGGTGTGTGAGAAGGAGAGAGAGAGAGAGAGAGAGAGGGACGGAGCAGTAATATTCCAGGCCTTTCATAATGATTAAAGCCTTCATTAAATTTTCATCCCAACCTGCTGTTTTCTGCTAATGGCCTTTGTGAGCCACACAGCCAAACAATAGCTAGCCGGGCACAGAAAAGGGATTTCTATCTCGCGTTCAATACCGCCCCTCATCGTCCCCCCCCCCATTTCCCCTCTGCTTCTCTTCATCTTTTCTCAGCTTCCCCTTTCGTCTCTTTTCTCTCTTCCTTGGCCTGGGTCCTCTCTCTCTCTCTCTCTCTCTCTCTCTCTCTCTCTCTCTCTCTGTGTGTGTGTTGGGTCTGGAGGGCCTTTTGTTAGCTCGTTTCATTTGAACGTAGGGGAGATAATGCTCTGGTTTGGTTTGGAAGCCGCACCACTGTGGCACTGTACGCTAATGTGTCTCTCCTCCGCTCTCCTTTCCTTCACTTCTATCTTCTCCTTCTCACTCCTTCTCTCCTCCCTTCCTCCTTCTCTTCTCACTCCACCCTAGCTGACTCATAAAGATCCATTATTGTTGTTGTTTCTTTTTTCTTTTTTTTCCCCCTGCGTGGTTCATGAGGTCCAGTGAAGCAGCGAACAACCCAAAACACACCTCAATTACAGCTCAGCTCGACAAACAGCCCAGTTTTTTTTGTTGTTTTTTTGTTAAATGTGCCACAACAGGCCTCTTTATCGAATGGAATAAAAACAGCCAGACGGTAAGAGCTGACCAGCCGTTGTGGTCGCTTTAAAAGTCTGACAGAAAAGCCTGAAAAATAAGGTTAGCACTTCACAGTTTGAAATGAAAGCCTGTTGATGCACTGGACACACATAATACACATGCAATGTGCTCCGCATAAAAGCAGATAGACTTCAGCGCTGTGCCGTCGCTCTGACCTTTCGCGTGGTGCCATTTGGACTGCTCGTTTAGGGACGTTTGAGCGCAGACTTAAGTGATTTGGAGGCTAAAGGAAAAGCTGCAGGTCTATATAGAAAAGCTGTTATGCTTATGCATCTGTTTCAGAGGTCCGCATGGGTCCATTTCCTTTTAAGAACTGTGACTGGAACCAAGTTGGATAGGGTCCCAGTTCCAGTACGTCTCATCTCATGTGGTTTGGAAAAGAGTGAGGGAGCCAGAACTCTGGATTTGCTCAGAGCAGGTAGGTAAAGGAGTGTCTGGAATCAGTTTACTTCACTTCTGACTCTTCTACATGATGGATTGTAGATTTTCTTTTGAATTCAGGCCTGATATCAGTTACCAGTCTTTTTGAGACCAGTCTGCCTGTCTTGCTTGAGTGCTTTTAGATGTCCTCTTTAAAGCTAAATCATGCAAGTCAAGTTTAGGGCGAGCTTGAAAATCGGCCCATTTTGAACTAATTTGCCTTTTTCTGTTGCTTTTTTTTATCTTTAAAGATCCTTGAAGCGAGTCAGTGTGTCACTGCTACTCGCAGAAGTTTGTGTTGGTCTACGCTGATACTGGTCACTTTGTTTTCTCCTCCTGTTTTTGTTTGTAGGTAGGGGAAGGAGTAAATGCATCATCTTAGGAATACAAAAACAGCAAGGAAAGCAATTTGTACAACCTGCAAGGTAAAAATAACTCATGGAGCAAGAACAACCAGAGAACATCACCCTGCTGAGCATGCTCAATGCTACGAAGCTAACGAAAGCTAAGGGGCTTGAAGTCAACTTAGCAGGCCACACAGCCTGCAGCCTCTGCTATCTTTCACGGTTGATTATAGCAACTGGAAGCAAAGAACGTAGCAAAGAAAATTACAATCGGTGCATCTGTAGTTTTAAACTAGACACTAAATTTGCAACAAAACACATCTCCACCATTTAAGCTCCCATTTTTTGCTATTACATATCATTCCGTCGTACTGTTGTGACTCCAACTATTATCCCGAGGCTACTATTGAGAAACAAATATGCGTCTAATGGAGTGAAGCCAAATAGACCACAGGTGAAAACTCTTCTTCAGCTTTCTCGATAAATGTGAAAAAAAGTGTCCAAAATAATTATCCTAAAGGCCAGAGGTGAGCATAAAAGTGAACTTTCAGCTGAAAGAAATTTAAGTGACCCTTCCATGAGTTATAAACACATAAAGGTATGCTTGCAGGCTTTTGACACAGTCACGTATGAAAACGTGTGCACATCTCGCTTGTCGAGTTGTGACAAATATGCAAAGCATGGAGGAGAACAGGCCCAAGGAGCTGATGCTGGAAAAACAAAGGCCTCCCTTTCGTCTAAAAGTGTGTGCGCTCACAGAAAGAGCGAGACAGACAGGCGAAGAACGAATGGACAACAGAGTGCAATAAAAGAGTGGCGGCCGGCCAGAGAGGCTGTTTGGGCTCGCACATCACACATCTGGCTGCACGAGTGCTGCCTTTCATCACTGACCTTCTGGCTCGTTCTTGATCAGCTCCTCCATCTTGCGTTGTTTCAGTGTGTCCACGACGTCTGCCAAGCTGCCCTTGCGTCTCTCGGGGGTCCCGAGGGTGCCAGTGGCGGAGCCCCCATCACTGCAGGGCCGCCCCCCACCACCGCCCTCCTCTTTACCCGGTGAGGTAGCATTGTGCTGGGGGTAAGGACTCAGGGAGCTTCCCTTGATGCCATCGTGGTCCTGGAGGACGAAGAAAAGACATATTTTTGTTGAAGAATGTCATAAGCTTGAGGACAAAAAAAGTAACTGCAGATGAAGGAAACTAATAGAAGAGGAGGAGCTGGCACAAACCCACTCATTATCTCCATCCTTCTTTCCAACTTTTGCACCCCTTATCCTCCCCATCTCCCCCACCTTCATCCCCGGCCAGTTATCTCAAGCTCGGGACACTTCGTCTGTCTCTCTTGCATCCTCTGGAATCTGCATTTGACTGACTTGGAGGTACTTGACAGAGCTCATACATGAAACAACAGTAAAACACTGCGCAGGCTCTAACTTTTTTATGCTCAAGGCTCATGTGGCTCTTTGAGGGACGTCCAACGCTGCACTACAGAGTCCCGGCCCAACTTTCACAGCGCCTTCAACTTTCGTCTCAAGATTCACGACTATTAATACTGAGGGTGCAACTCCTTCAAACACACATCCACAAATAATACATTTGTGTAGAAAAAAAATCTCTGGAGCAACGTCAGATGATTCCCATTAAAAACAAACAAAAAAAAAAAAAAATCAGCAAAAAAATGTATACAGCTGAGTTTAAAGTAAAGCTCTGTGAATGTTTGCGAGCTGCCGTGGTGACTAATTATCCTGCTTCGTCATTAACATATTCTGACCTTTGGAGGTTTTGAAAAAAAATACATACTTTTTGCACAAAAATTAACTTTAAACAAACATATTTTGGCTGACATTGAGCTTTGTTTTGACTTTGCATTTCCTGTATGAGCGCACATGCTCCACAACACTGATAATAACAACATCAAGGAGACAAAACTGACTGTTTTTGTTTGTTTTTTCCTTTTAAAAGTTGATAGTTTTTCTGAGCTATCACAGAATACGGATAAGGACTGAGGGGAAAAAAAAGCACTCATTTCAACCGTGCCTTTACAGCTCCGTTCGAAGCCGCCGTCGGGGTGTGTCTCTTTGGAAATTGGTGCTACAGCTTTGTGCTGCCTGCTTCGGACGTACAGCAAATGCAGCATTGTGGGAAGCTGAGTGGAGCTCAAGATGAGGACGGTGGATGTTTCCATAAGTGTTCAGACACCCATACGTAGGCACTCGAGCAGTCTAATCTAGGTTTGTCTTTGCCTCATGACGTGTCCTCTTTCAGTCAACTTAGATGACAGCAGGCAAATGCTTCGGTAAGTAACTTTTAGCATCTTAATCTGTGGCCAAGTAAAACCTGTGTTTGCTTCTAGAGCAGGCATTATGTACTTAACGGCGGCTCAGGCCAATTAACGGAGACACTGAGAGGGAGGACGGCAAACAATATCTCTTTGTCACACACACGTGTATTAAGGACTTTGTCTAAAGTTCATACGTAAAACCAAAAACAGAAACGAAGTGCGCTCCATGTCGAACTCAGGTATTTTAAGGTGTGTGCTGTTTGATTACAACAAATGAGTCAGTGAGCCAGCCAGCCGGCCGGGCTGTCAGCTCAGCTGTTTGTAGGCATGAGGGTCAACGGTCTACGGGGTTAATCTTTGGCTAATCTCAGTACGGTGTTGGGCATGCCACCTGAGGCCACAGCACACATACGTGGTGCAGCACCGGTGTTTGTCTGTGTGCAGGCTCGAGACGCTCAGAGAGACTGAAGTGCATTCCTGTTCTATTAAATAAATAATAGTTTATTTAAGGGCAGATCTAATCATTAACTCACTGAGGGTCGCTGGAAGTGGAACTTAATACCGAGCTCACGGTCTACAGTGAGGTAATCAAGACCCCGAAGGATTACAGACTTTATTCTTTGTAAAAGTATCTCTTTGAAAAAAACCAGAGAACAAATTTTCCTGAGTTCACTAATGCAGTGGCTTTCAATATGGACAATGGCTTCATTGTTAGTGGTCAAACTCCATGTGAGAGGTGCAGCAGACCATTATCAGTTGGCATTTTCAACACCTCACCGGGTCTCTCTCTTCAGCTCTGTGTGTTTCCACACTCTGAATAAGTCAGCACGCTCAATAATTCACTAATTCCCTCCTTGGCATTCTTGCACATGCAGTTGTAGCAGATGGACAGATTGTGACAGCAGCGATGAGGCTGCAGGAGTTGTGTATGGAGTTTATGAAGAGGCCTCAGTCTATCAGCTGAGCTGGAAAAGTGTCTCGTGATGTTAAAGCCCTAAAAGACTTTGCCTTTCTCCTCCCAGCACCTGACCAGGCGGCTGCTCCCGTTCTCCTTTGTTGCCTCCCTTCGCTCCGTCCTGTCCTTCAGATTAGGGAAATTCAAACTTCAAATGAGCGTTTTTGCTTTTTTTTTTTTTTTTTTTATGAGTTGTGTCAGCGAGAGAAGCAGCGTTAAGCTTGTAAAAGTCACAGTAGGAAGGAAAGCAAGTTCCAAAAACAGGAAAAAAAAAAAGAAGAAGAAGCAGTGTTATTGGAGGAAACGAGTGGAGAGCGAGTTGACGGAGAGAGATGCGCAGGGAACGAGGGAGCAGGGAGCGGAAGGCAGGCATCTCGAAGGCAGCGGTCACACCTGTCACATCCCATTTATCTCATCCAGCGCCTACTTAAAACAGCCGCACTCGTTCTTTTGAGAAAGATGTCGCGCAAACAAAACAAACAGAACAAGAATATGGAGGGGAGATGGAGAAGGGGAGACGGAAGAATGGAGCTGGGGGGCTGAGGGCTTGTCGGATCTCTTTGCTCCGCTGATAAGCTGCCAGGGAGATGTCATCTGGCCGAGTCCAACAATGAAGGTCATTTCCCAATCAAAGGGAATTAACAGGAAGCTTCAGCAGAGACCTGGTACATCAGGGCCTTTGGCATTATTCATGTGTGAACTCTGACAGACAGACAGCCCCATCCTCAACTCTAATGGCTTATGTTTCTTGCCCGTCAACCTCAGAGCATGTAATCACTGGCAATTTGCACTGCAAAGTCCAAAAACGAGGGATTAAAAAAAAAAAAAAAGACCGATGATTCTCTGATGCAAACGTGTCAGTCAGTGAGCGACACATTCCTCTCCTCCTGCGGTCACGCAGGTTGCAAAAACTTTTCTCATCAGCATGCATTTATTCATGAGTGCAAACAGAAACCTGAACATTGTAAATGTTCATACCCTCCACTCAGCGCATGTGTGTGAGCAGGGTTTTTTTTCGTGCATGTATGTGTGACACTGTCAGCACACATAGCCTGTAGGTGTGTGTGTGTGTGTGTGTGCGTGAGTGAATGCATGAGTGTCTGCATATATGTATTTATATGCACTGGATGTGGCAGGCTGGCAGTGTGGGCGGTTCTGCCTTTAGTTTGCAGATGTCAATTCTCTTCCAAATGACTGGAACAAAGTAAAAATTGCGCCTCACTCTCTTTATCCTTTTACTGCCTCTGCAATGGAACCGAATTAAACAACTTTTGTCTTCTTAAGCTCATCTGTGAGGGGAGGCTGGTTTAAAAACACTTTACTCTTGCCAAAAAAAAAAAAAAGCTATTTTTTCCTGCAGCCAGCACAGATGCCACTGTTCATGTTAGCTTTTTTCCCCCTCCATAAGAAACTCTCTCCTCCCTTCCTCCCTGTTTTTCTGTGCCACAGCCTGACATGTCTCGGGCTGTGAAAGGTGTACGAGTGAAAAACAATATTTAAGTCTTGGCGCGTCGCTTCGGATCAAGGCGTGGACAATGTGGCAAGTAGGAAGAGCTGGAAACAGCTGCTCATCTAAAGTACGTGCACACAAACCAGGAGATAGTCACTGATCGCTCCCTGCGGGGGGGTGCTGCTGCTGAGAGTCAGGTCTATGCCAGGGCTGCCAATCTCCACCATATACTACTTAGCAAACCTCCGACATGCTGCCAAACACACACACACACACGAAGGAAATCCCTTTACATGCCATGGCTAAACACAGACACTGTCAGTTTTGACTTGGGGGACCCTCAAGCGGCGACGAGCGAGTAAACACATGATTTCTCTCGTCATTTTACAACAATATGGCTGAATTGTACAACTGGTCCCCAAATTGGAAAGAAAGATAATTATATTTCAATTTTCACCAAAATATAGCGCTGAAAAATTGCCATCAATTTGCTCGACATTTATCTTATTGTCCAAATAAAATGACACATCTTTATCTGCCAGCATGCAGCTGTTTTTTCTGCGTTTTAAATAGCAGTTTGGCTAAAATGTATGCCAGTATATTTTACCACGACCCCTCAGCGTCGACAGGCAGGCGTGTGTTGATTCATTAGTGCCTCACTGGCATGAGAAATTAAGTGTGACCACTGCATCTTAAGACCGCTCAATGGCTGCGTTAAATCTGTCATTTTCACATCAACACACACACTCGCACACATAATCACACATTCAAATCATATTAAATTAAAAAAAAGAAGAAGAAGAAAAAGAAGAGGGGAAAGGGAGCGCCTGTGAAGGACAGTGAATAAGGAATCGTGTTCAATGAAATATCTGTGCGGTTTTTGTGAGCGGGCACGGCGCCTGTTAATGAAATAATTAGTGTTTGTCCATTAGCACATTGATGAGAGAAGATGCTTGCCTCCGGCTGATGCGAAAACAGTTTTGTTTTTTTTCTTTGCAGCGATCTGCAAACACAAACATTAAAAGATCAAAAAAGAAAGCATGCAAGGAAATAAAGAAAAGGAAAGAGTTGCATCATGGATCCATCCTGGTGAAATTATCTCAACTTTAATCCTCTGAGATCCATCTCTTTATAAATAAAGGCAAACTGACCAATCAGATGGTTGGTTAACTGTTAGTACATCAGTGTCATGCAGCCACCCCTTGTTTTGTTTAAGTTGCTTTTAAACTCTGATTTAAGTCTTAATGAAGAGGAAAATCATCATAAATCAGCTGCCCTGATTTTCTAAAACTGGAATTTGCTTTTTTTTTTTTTTTAATTTAAAAAAAACCCTGATCGGCCAACCTATCACTTAAACTTACTTCATATCTGAATTTGATCCCGACTGCTCGACCTCCCTGAACCACGACTAAAAACCTTCCCATAATGCATTTGAACCGAGCCAGCCAGGATCCAGCTGCACAGCGAGAACTTTGCATTCAATAAAGCTCCCTTTTAGCTAAACTGCATTCATTTGCAAGCTATTATGAACGGCACCATCCTCCTCACACAAGGCCGGCGTTTGTGCAAAAAGAAAAAAAACAAACAAACAAACAAAAGAAAACATTTTTAAAAGTAAATAAGGTGTCACCTTTTGGGTTTTTGAAAACGAGCGTGAGTGCTGTTGGCGCCGGCTGCGAGTGTGTGGCTGCACAGCTGCAGCGTTGCAGGTAAAGCGGGCAGAATGAAGAGGTCAGCGCGTGGCTCAGCGCCTCTCCGCCACCGTGCTAATTCACTATGACAAGATAAAGCTGTAATCTCACCCCCCCCGCCTCCCCTCCCTCCCTCCCTGCTCTCGCTGTCCAGGTCAACCAGTCACCGATGAGCCACTTACATCCCCCCCCTATCACTTTCTGACAACTACCCTGAGAGAAAAAGCCCCCCCTCCCCAACCTCCAGTCTCAATCCCTCTGGTGTGTGAGGGAGGGGTCTCATCGACACCCCCAGATTGTCGAAAATCCCTCCCCCCCTCTCTGTTCCTCCCTGCTCTTCATCTGCTGACAGTCAGCACTGAAGGGATTGGCACTGTTAACCCCAATCATCCCAAAAAAAAAAAAGAAAAAAAAAAAAAAAAAACCAACAACCCCTCCAACAACCCCCCAGGTGG
>JBAMYA010000016.1:435506-447293 GCA_037176975.1 Arrhamphus sclerolepis
AAGAAAACTGTTCAAGTTAATTTAAGGAACTAGAGGATGTTTTGGGGTTTTTTTTTTTTTTTTTTTTTTTTTTACACTTTGATGATGATGAGCACTTGACAATTTGAATTTAATTAATAAAGTTCTATCTATACTGAAAGACATCATCACATAGATTACAGCAGCAAACAATCTGTCATGTAGTGTGGGGTTGAATGGAGGACAGAATGCAGGAGAGCATGCAGGAGTATCCATAATGGTGATTTTTAATAAAGAAGAAAAACCAAAACACTGCCAGAGCAGGAAAATTAAAAATTAAAAATTAAAAAACAAAGCGAGGCAACACCACAAACTAACCATGAACAGGAACACTGGGAGCAAACAGCAGGGACCAGCACAGGCAGATATACACACAGGGGTAACGAGACACAGGTGAAACACGTCAGGGGAGCGAGGATCGGGAAAGTCAAACACAACATAACTAGACACAGACAGGATTTCAAAATAAAAGCGGCACCAAAACCAGAAAAAACACTAAACCAAAACCATGACACAATCTGAGAATCTAGACACAGACAGGATTTCAAAATAAAAGCAGGACCAAAACCAGAAAAAAAACCTAAACCAAAACCACGACACAATCTGAGAATTTGCTCATATTCAAATTATTTTGTTTCTCTGAAACACTCATGACCATATATAGTTGAACTGAGTTTCTGAAAAATGCCCCAGTTTTGTTAGTCATCTATGAGGGCAAAAACATAAAAACAATAGTAAAATAATCGCATATTAATCGCAATTGCGAAAACTTGTTCAGTCATGATATTGATTGGAGGCCTGATCGCCCAACCAGACTCCACCGACAGCAGTCACCTGTGGGGAGAAATCCCCTTCCACATACACCCCACCCTAAAACCCACAGGGACCCAAAGACGTATCTACCAGACTCTGGGACACCTCAGATGTTGTCCAGACCCTGACTGGTCAGAGCACATGGAAGGACTTACTTCTTATCAACTCTGTAGTCATAGTGCGATGCCTGATTGGTTTATATCCAAATGTGTGTTACTGCAGTGAAAAAGTATTAAATACTAATATTTAGATTCTCTTTCGCTTCCAAAACAACAGTTTTTTATAATGTGGCCAAGAACTGTCAACACAGTTTATATGTGTGTGCCTGGCCCCATCAAGGGAATTTTAAACTTGTTGCTACTATTTTGCCAGTTTGACAGTTGCTTTATGGGTACAGAGGTACGTTATTAGCACAGAAGACAGAAAGAATGATCACACCAGACTCACAACAAATAAAACCCAGGCTCTCGTAAATTCAAATTATCCCGAAATGAACTCAACTGTGGCTCACAGGTTCTTTCTCCTCCAATGAAATTTGGCTTTTGGAATATTTTCAAATCATAGTTTGAGTGCTCCAACAAAATGAAAATCTGATGATCAACAGTTGTATAAGAATTTCAGCTACGGATAAAGATTGTACAATAAACCTAAAAGCATCTGAAGAGCAGCGCATTTATGCAAACTTTGAACAGAACTATAGCATGAAATAGTCACAGTAGTAAACAGAGTTAAAGAACTGAAGATTTGACATCTTCCTGCATCACAGTTTCGTAAGTCATAACTGGTCAAACTGGTTTCATTGCATACAGATAGGGAATGGCAGCACATTTTAAAATATGAAAATAAAGCAGATTATCACTGTAAAACTCCCAGAGCACCGCTTTTATCCGTAGGAGCTGATGTTCTCTTTCTACTACCTCCTCATCTACCCCCTGCACCCCCCCCACACTTCCTCCCCCACCTCAAAGCAGTCAGAATGTTGCCTCCTTGGGTCTGAAGCTGAATGGGGGGATTTGGCACCACTTTCCCCCTTCTTTTTTTTTTTTTTTCTGTAAAGAACATGTTGATGCACCATATCTCGTTGTGTTTCTCCACGTCAAGGCAGATGCTCAGTCCTGGATTGATGCAGTCTGGCAGCCCCCCCCCCCATACGCTTGCTCTAAGGGAGAAGGGGGACGATAGAGACAACAGAAGAACTGGGAGGGAAAAAGAACGCAGAGGAGAGGAAACGATGCTTCTGATTTCCAGCACAGGCTTTGTTGTCCTGGAAGGATGTTTATATGTGTGAGAGTGTGTTTTTAAGTCCATTTGAGAGAACCAGAGAATGAGAAATTGTGCTATCCACTGCCTGAGGGTGATGCTGAGCCTATATATTTAAGCCCCGCGATGTTCCTAGCTCAACAATAACGCCTACTAGTTTTAATTTAATGCTATCCTTTAAAAAAAACAAATAAATAAATAATTCACTTCCAATTTATATGTCTCACTTGAACAAAAATGAATCTAATCTTATTGCATAGCAGATGGGTGTTGGCTCTGATGATTTCTTTCTTTATTTTGTCAACGGTAAGTCTATGTGTAATGGAAAAAACAGAGGCAGGAGAAGTGTGTTTCTACAGTTTACATAACAGATGTGGCAAAAGATCACACAAAGACGCCTATACGGTATTACTTTTGTGTTTTGAATATTTTATGCAAGTGCACAAACATTTGATTTGACAGTGGGGGGGACAGTGGATAGAAACTCAAATAAAAGCTATAATACATGATAATAAAAAAGAAAAAGGAGAAAGAGAAGCAGTGGTCAACATCTGAGTCTACTGGTCAGCTACCTAATAGGCAGTTCATCTGAGGTGGACTCCAAAGCATTTTGGCATTCATGATAATGTTCATGCTTCTTAACTTTTCGTAGGTACGAAGAAAATCTACTCCTTCCTCCGAGCATGTGCAGAGGAGGAGTGAGGAGTGCACACAAATATTGTGAGCCACTAAATAATAATATATAACACATTTACCTTAACTGATGAGCATTTTTAATGAGCTGAATAAACCAGCGGAGTCATGAAGGCCAGAATAAGTGTCCTTCCTTCTCTAAAAACCTGAGCAAGTTGTGCAAAATAAAACTGGTTCATTGTGTCCTGCACAGCATGGCCACGAAGCGAGGCCTTCCAGAGGCCTTCCAGAGCCAGAGGTCCCTGACGCACTTGCAGGACCCGGTCATGACAGAAGCTCCTGGGACACACCAGCAACTGTGTACTAAAATGAAGGAAATTCATGTTGTGTTATTTTTTTAACAATCCATCATTTCCTAAAATGTGTGTTAAAAGCTAAGCATCTTCTTGGTACCTCAATGCAGAGAGCTATTACATAAGAGCATGAGAAGTATAAGTTTACTGTTGCAGACATTTGTTTCCATCAGGTATTATTCATAAAGAAGTCTCTCCACTTACAGACGCAACACAGTTGTCTGTAGCAGAGTTTTTTTCAGAGTAATGTTTTTTTTTAAAGGGTCCAACTTTAAATTAAACCATTTGCTTTTCATGTTTTGAATTCTTGTTTGATTGGAAGGGAAGACATTATCAGAACTTTTTGTTTTTTGTTGAAATTAACTATATGCCTGGTCCTGTCTCTCTTTTAGTGTGTTCTACATTTTTAACATCCACCTCCTTGTACGGCGGTCCCAGGGCATAGATGTACTGCTAATTAATGAGCAGCAGGTGACAACCTGCAAGTGTCATCCATTCATGAACGCACACACGTGTTCTTATGATCGAATCCAAGTCTTATGCAACATTTGTGATTTCATGAATGAGGCCCACTGTCATAATCAGACCACAAGTCCCCAGATGTAAGGTAGCGCGTCCACTGAAACATAACCACAGCTGTTTAGGACATTACATTGCTTCTTTCAGGAATGACCTTTCACCATGGATTATATTTTATTTTTTATTGATAATTTGATATTGATTTTACCACTTGAGGTTGTGTAGAACAGAAGGGTCAGTTTACACTTTGAAGGTTACATTGGCTTCATTCATCCTTGGTATTAACAGGGACATACTGTGAAAAAACATAATTTTCAGAGATTGATGCATATATGTGAAAATCTGAAGTGAATACCAAATCAAAAAACACCAGGTCATAACGTATCTACTTTAACATTACGGGGATCTGAGTGCACGTGGACAGCTCTATGAACATGTGACTCACACCTGACATTAATATGTGTCTTCCTCTCTGGATCCTGCAAGGGTTTAGCACCACAAACCCACATGTAACAGCTGAGGAGACAACAAGCAATCTTTTAATCCTTTTTATCATCAAGTGATTTCATTATACATTCACAACCTTTGACAGAGAATAGTCAAACATCTATTCAAAAAACAAAACAAAACAACAGGTGGAAAGGAGGCAGATGTAAAACTGCAAAGTGAACTGCCACAGCTGGTCGTTTTGAAAGAAAGCAGCTCACAACCAGTGCATTTGGGTCTTATGTAAGATGTGTTTATTACTACTGTCTCTAATGCCATCTGTTGTTGGGCCATGGTGGGTTGAGTCTTTGTTGATTATGGGGAAATATTGGCACAGGTTTGACCTTGTCAAAATACATTTAAACTTTTTAGATCTTAGTTGATTTCATGTGAAATTGGATTGAAAGTGTATTTATCATAAATATTTTAAACATCAATTCAGCATGTTTTTTTTTTTAAATAAAAGCTATTTGTAGAATGAGATTGGCCATATGTTTAATACCACTTCCTATTCTAGTGAAGCTCTGATCATCACGAGCTCTTGTGAAACTGCAGCCCTCTGCTACATGCATTGTTGTTGTTGTTGTTGTTGTTATTTCCTCACCAGTAGAGTTATGCACCCCATTGCATCTCCAAATGTGGATCAAAGTGCATCCTCCAAGCATCTTGGATGGATTCACATTTGTACTTTGAGCTGTTCATTTGTCAAGACATTACATCACCTTCCATTGTGAAAAGCATAAACGTTCAGGTATGGATTGTTCAACATCCAGCTCAAAGCAGATAGGACAAGGTTCTGCTGAATCTGAAATAATCTGGTTGATGTTGCTTCGACACCACAAGAGAACCACAAGCAAACCATCGCTGTCAGGAGATCCAGTAATAAAGACGGCGAACACTTCCACTCTGGAAGAGGCCAAAACAACTGTACTAAGATCCCCCAAAAGAGGTGGTGTTGAACCAAATAATCTAGGGAGTTCTGGTCCGTAACTAAGAAAGCGCTCAGGACCAAAAGCCAGCACCCGGCCAACTAAGACCATGGCGCTGGCAGCAGCAGAAGCTGAGACAGAGGCGGCGGCTGGGAGCGTAACGCTGGCAGGGGTGTTGGGGACCACCACAGAGCCAATGGGGTCATGAGAATTCAGGGGATTGGGACTTCCTACCCTGTCTCCTCCTCCTGGATGACCCCTCTCCCCAATCAAATGTGGTGTCCACCGGATACAGAGCCTTTCGTGACCTCCCAGTGTCAGCCAAGTGCTCCAAAACGGTGAGTCCTCCTCAGACTCCCAGCCAAACCACTCAGCCTCCTCCGATCCCTGAGCCTCCTCATGCATCCTTGTTTTCTCAGCCTCCTGGAAGCAATTCTCCTGCTGCATCCATGACCGGCTGGTCCTGTTATGTTAGATGTGGTGGTATGGATCCAAACCCCGGGTGAGCGGCCACGAGGCGGGAGTAATCCAACAAAGAACCCTTTAATCCCAGAACGACTGGAGAAACGCTGGAGACAAACAGGATGGACCAGAAAGCGCACAGCGAACGACAAGACAGACGAGCTGATGAGACACAGGTGAACCAGATCAGGGCAGATGACACCAGGGAAGTCAAACAGAACACAACAAGACAAAGAAAGTCCTTCAAAGTAAAACAAGCAGTAAAGTTAACATAAATGGAAAAACGGACAGAAACAAGAAAACACCAACACTAAAACCCAACACCTAAAATACTGGACCAATAAGCTGTGAGCTCTTCTCAAGTGGTTTCAAACGGTGCCTATAGGTGCGCTTGAATTTTTTTCCAGAGGAAAAAAAACTCTTTAATTCGGCAGCAAAGTTGCAAAAGCATTGTTTATAAAAGCCTGAATTACCAACATTAGTAGCCTGTTTTACTCCTCTCATACGCCGTTACTTTATTTAATCACAACACACAGTGTGATGGAGTCGTTTTTTTTCTTTTCTTCATTATTATTATTATTACCATTATTATTATTAAACAAGAGAGTCAATCCCAGCTCCACAACCTCCTAAAGTCCCCCTTTTGTCACTGTGGGAACACACTGGAACACAGATGGTTAAGCCCACCCTTGTGATGAGTGGGAAGGGTGTTCGGGAGGGGGATGCTGCAGATGGCACAGAGGGCATCGCCAATCAGCCAACATGCATAAACACACACATGCACCTATTGAAATCGGAAGGAAGGGGGAAGGATAAACGCACAAGGTTAGTAGGATATGGCTGTATGTATAGATGAAGGTGTAGGTGGGCGTGTGAGTCCCGTGTCCCCGGGCGAGATGCGTGCTCTGTACGTGTGACGGCTGGTGTTGATCTAGCGTGGCACGCAGAGCCCCTGCCATCTCGCTGGCACCTCTGCCCACGCTGTGCCACACTGAGAAGCACGGCGAGGCCTGCCAGAGGGGCTGGCAAGGCTATGCCTTTGACTCCGTCTACATCTGAGCATGCCTTTGAGGTGTGCACATAAATAATGTGTGCTTCTATGAATTCTGTAAAGAGCTCATGTGCTTTGTTGATGGATATCTTTTCTCTAAATATATGTAGCAAAATACAATATGCATATAGCATGCAGATTTTAAAAGGTACATGTCGAAGTATGCATAATGTGTGACCCAGCCAAACACACACACACATACGAGCTCACACAACTGGTACCCCTCTCATTAGGAATAGCCTATCCTGTGTCTCTAATGGCTAAGCCTTTGATATGCAATGATGACTAATTCCCTCCTGTGTTCCATTCTCTGCAGACAGCGCAGTCATTAGACCACGGACACGGACACACACACATATTCACACACACTTGTGTTTGAGTGGGAGTCTAATCATTTAACCCATCCAGAGGTTCTGATTCTCATCTGTCTTCACCTTATGTTATGAATTGTCTACCGGGGGACACGCGCTCCTCACTTGTAATGTAAATAGAACAATATTTACATAAAAACATTTGAATTTATCATTAAAAATCACTCTTCTTGATGTGGAATGCGTCTTTTCTGCTTTTTATGGCAATAAGGTGAAGCCTAATTTGCTCGTTGCACTGTTTGTGTTGTTTGCATAAGTTATTCTGCCATCAATCTCACACTGTAATGAGGGAGAAAAATCATCAACATTTAAATGCACCTACTTTTTAAAAGTAAGGAAAAACACTGCATTCTGCACTGCAATGCAAACAAATACTGACGTTTCATGAGTGTTGTGTATGAATAACACTGCTCCGAACCATCGATATATCAATAAATCTCAATAATAATTAAAAAAAAACATGTTTTGTTGGCGTGTAACTGACATGAGATCAGTGCAGCAATGCATCTGATTTTATTATACTACACTAAAATACATATTTAAACTTATTTCATATGTTAAAAAATGTCCATATGTACATTGCACATCTGCAACCAGTCATAAAAAAAAAGTTGGGATTGAGACAGTTTAGGATTATTTTAAACAGGTGATGCTACAAAGTAATTATAAAAAACAAGCAAAAAACAACAACAAACAGCTGGCATGAAAGCAGCATCAGTCTTCTCAGGAGCAAGTGTGGAAGAAGATCTCCACTGAAATGTTTAAAAACATGAAAGACTGGAATGGATTTACATGATTCGTCTTCTACAGTGCAGAATGTCATTGAATGATTTCAGCGTTAGGGAGGCTGGGGAGCAAGCCTAAGCTGGACACCGATCATCTTCGATCCCTCAGATGGGGCTGCATCAAGAACTGGCATTCATCAAAAGCTGATGATTACTGTGAAGGATTTCTTTGGGAAGCCTTTGTCAAGCACCACAATGCAGAGCTACATTCTCAAATGCCACTTCCAGCATTACTGTGACAAAAGGAGCCTTATGTTCACATTGTCCAGAGGCAGCATCAATGTCTCTGGACTTGGAGGCATCTGAGGTGGACCAGCCCAGACTGGAAACATGTGGAGTGGTGACGAGAATCAGTATAGGGCTGCATCAATGTCAGCTATGGTTCTGGAAAGGCAGCATTAACACAGCATTGAACTGCAACATGTTCTTCCTTTTCAAGGGATGTCTGTTTAAACGAGGAAATGTAAAACTACCACTCAGCAGACATCACAAAGGCATGTTTGGAAGAATGAGAGAAAATAACAACTGAAATATGTCATCACTTGTTAGCATCAACCCCAGAAGTCATTTTGAGTGTTGAGAGGAGGAATGACAGTGTTATAGAGCGGTTAAAGCTCTGCTCTCCAAACTTTCACTGGGATGTGTTGCAGCAGAAAAATGAAATGAAACTGATAAGAAAACAAAACGTGTTTTGGTATTGACTATCACTGATATTGTTTAACATTTTTAACAAAACTGTATAGATTCATCTTTCACAGAATCCAAAAAATGGCCACAAAACAAAAAGTAGGAGGTTGTGTGACCATGTGCACAACTGTAAATACAGTGTGGCATGGGCTGTTACGTCAGTAGAAGTTCTGTATTTGTTGAAACAAACCCACTTTGACATCTGGGTTTGTCCTGTTTTTCCTGAAGCCTGAGGTTACTTTCATACATTCTGTTGCAACCAGTTTACATACACAGTCGAAAGAGAAAAATAACATTTTATTTTTCACTGTTTGATGGTTAATCAGAAAAACAAAACAACAGCATTTCCTGTTTAGGTCAGTTATGATTTGTAGGTCGCACACGTCTTTTCAGCTCTGAACACAAATGTTGTACAGGACTGAGATCAGCACTCCAAAACATGGACTTTCTAACTAATGTGGTGGTATGTGTAGAGTCGTTCATTTAGAAGACCTATTTATGCCCAAGCTTGACCTTTCTGGCTGATGTCTTGCTTCAATATTTCTACATAATATTCTTCCTGATGACGTCCATCTATTTAGTTGGAATGTGCAGCACTCCAGCTGTAAAACACCACCACATTATGATGCTGCCACCTCCATGCTCCACAGTTAGATGGTGTCCTCAGAACTTATCCTCCAAATCTAAAGATGTCATTATGACCAAACAGCTCAGTTTTAGTTTCATCAGACCACAGGACCACAGACCAAACGAAGGTCTGCATTTGTAAACTGTAATCTGTCTTTCTAATATTGGTTTTAATGTCTTCTTCCTGGCTGAGCGGTCTTTCAGTCCATGTGGGTCCAGGACTGGTTTCACTCTCTTACCAGCTTCAGCGGCATCGTCATAAGCAGTTTAGTTTTTGTTCTGAGGTTGATACGCACATTTCACATCTCTGGAACACAGAAGCACCTCCCTCCTGACATCCATGACGGCTGGACAGCAACACGACTATGTCTTTTGAAGACATAGTCATCTGAGCATATGGAAATGTATGAATTTAAAAATGAAATGACTTAAAAAAATCATTCTTCTGGCATTTAGAAATAATTTTGGTAACACTAACTAACATGAAAAGTTTAGTGTGTTTTCATGTGTGCCTCATGCCTCTTACAAAAGCAGGAATCCTACTGATCCTGCTGCAAACATACCAAAAGTTCATTTTCATTTACTCTGAATGTTTTTAATTCTTTATTTCTCAGATCACTCCTTTGAACAAAAGAACATTCAGCAAACTGGTGAAAGAGAAAATGTTAAAAATCAGAGATTGAGGTTATTTATTCTTATCCTCCGTATGACACGCAACCTTTTGGTAAAGTCAAACTAAAGCTGCATCACTTGCAAAAGTTAGTCAAGAGTTTTTTCAGGTGACTTTTATTCTCTGTGATGAATCTACAGATTTAAAAGTTTTAAATTTTCCCTCAAGGCAGCGCTTGAGGCTGTTTAAGCTATTACAGGTGCAATTCTGTCTAAGATCCTTCCTCACTCCTTCCTCTTCCTTATCAGCTCCTCTCTGTTACTTCCATAACCTCTGTCACTACCTATTGATTTATTAAGCTTCCTCTCCTCTGTCATTTCTCTCCACGGGCTGTCTCTGCGTCTTCTGTCATTCTCGACATTCCCAGTCCTCACTCAGCTGAAATCATCACCCTGCTCTCTCGGTCTTTTCCCTCTTTTTTCTCTCCTCTTTAATCCTAGCCCTAATCCAGTCCTCCTCTCAACCCGGTCTTTTCCTTTTTTGCTCCTTTACTCAACTGCAGCCCTGTTATCACTCTATTACTGTGTCCTCAGTTCATTCTGGAGCTATTAACCTGGTGAACAGCCTCCCCCCTGTTGACCCCAGCCAGCTAATACAGACTCAGCTGGCTGGTTGGCCCACCTCCACGCTTAGGTCATCACCAACTGTTTTATAAATCCTTCTTGACGGGTCTCAGGTGCACAAGAAGTGCACTTTTTTTTTGTGGGAAAAAAGCAGTGTCTACATTCCTAATGTCATGGCAACAGTCTAGTAACAGACGCATGATTTAACATTATGTTAACAGGATCAAGTAAATAACCTGATAATTGAAATTAAAAAAAAAAAAGAAAAACCTCTTTATACATCCAACACTCCATCTTTCTATGATACCACTTGATGATGTCATGAGGAGGCACGAAATCTATTTCAATAGTTACACCGATGACACGTCTGTGATCAATTCCCTGTTATCTGTCTTTCAGATACTAAGTAATAGATGCCAACAAATTATCTGCTGCTCAATTTAAAAGAGGAAATTAAGTAATGGTCATTGACACTGACCATCAGTTAATCAGTTTACTACGACCTGAAAGACGGCTTTTAACACTCATTAACTGTCTTGATTCTGCAGGTTTATCAAATTTGTTTGTCAAAGTTCTGATTCTTGCGTTTACAAAACAAACATGAAATGTAAAATGTGGGAGAAGAATGTTTTAATGATCATAAATCCAGCCGTGGCGCCTCATATTTCTATTCCAATGAAAGGAGAGAAGCTACTGAATTGAAGGATACCAAACATTGTCAGGAATAAAATACTCAGGTGAGGATAAATCAATGCGTGGGGTCTTGCCCAATCACATGGCGAGATGCTTTGACGCTACATGCAGTGGGAAGTAACACATATATAAGTTTAAGTATCTGTTTAAGTTAACTTTGGAGTTAATGAGTGTTTTGTTTTTTTTCTTCCCACCGTGTCTAAGAGAATGTACTGCTCTGATAATGACATCGATAACTAACTACATTTAGCTGTTCTCTCAGAGGTTGATGAAGCCCAAGGTAAACATCATACCCAAAAGCTTACCCAGAAGTAAATGACTCCTGGAATGGTCGGAAGTTGTAATTTCCAGCTGAGTGGTATCTTTACTAAAACCTTTGTGGAGGCTTTGACCTCTGCTCAGATTCTATCATAGTAGGTACATTGGTAGCCAAGGCGTTGCTGAAGGAGATCAGTGGCATCTGTGTGCATGGAATCATTGTTCTACTCTGTCAAACAGGGAAATAAAAAAGAGAGGATGGAGACTTTGCATTTCTCCTTTGGTTTATTCCCATTTACTCAGGCATAGTAACAGACACCATGTTTTTGACCCCTGGAATACATTCTCTGAGGTCCCTAGATGTTCCTAGACACCATGAACCTTATTGTTGCAATGCATTCTTCATTTACTTTTAGGCACTTTACCCTGAAAATATGGTTAAGTACTAGAAAGGTCTATAAATGAAAGCTTCTGAATTTATACTCATGTTTATGGGTGATAATCACCTTTTAGGATTTTAAAACTCCAATAACTTTGCAGTTCCCTTATATCCAGTGTTTCATGCTCCAACGTTGAGGTGCTGAAGGGTGCGGGTCAGGTTTGGGACAT
>JBAMYA010000016.1:471647-481721 GCA_037176975.1 Arrhamphus sclerolepis
AATGAAGTGAAAGGAGATCATTTCTGTGCTATCAGCAACTGTCAGACTGGATTTCAAGTGCAGTACTCACAATGCATTTGGGAAAATGGCCTTGACTTTACACAATTTTAATCATCATGTTACTGTACCATGTCTTCTTCTGGGGATATATCTATGAGCAGTTTGTATTTAGAACAACAACAAAAATAGATTCATTTTTTTAAATTCATGTCCCTGTATTCAGTTCCAATGAATGGGTACAACACAACACAAAATAACCATTTTGTTTACTATTTTGAAAAGAAGAAGAAATTAATTCTTTTAATTAATTGATAATTTTATGTTTTCATTCATTTTTTTTGCGCTGACACTCATCAAACACTACATGAGCATGTGGGTTACCTTTCAGCTAACACTGTCAGATGAACTGATTTGTTACTGCTGATACACACAAGTATGTACTATAAATACTGATTATTTCCTCTGGTTGTTAGAAATGACAGCATCATAAAACAGTCTAACGTTAATCAAGAGCAACTAAAGTGTTTCTAGCTGCCCTTTAATTGGTCGGGCCAAGATGAATCACTTAAAATGCTGTAACCAACAGCATTGAAGTTAAAACTGTTTTTGACTTCAGCACAGTGGCTAAAAGAGAGTGGTAATGGAATCAGGAAGCAGCTTATCATGTGAATGAGAACAATAATGACGACACAAAGCAGAGACAAATCCATTGTAAGTGATTTGGAATTATGTCGGCTCAGTGGATTATAAGAGGCCTTGATCCACTGGGAGTCGAAAAAACATGGCGTCTGTTCTCACACATGTTCACACACAGGAATGTACACAAACACATGCACATTACGGCACGTCAGAAACATGTGAGCATTAATGCACAATAATACAAACAAACAGATATGCATATTATACAAAGGCACACAGATATAAACATCAAAACTTCATATGTAATCACACAGTGAGATAACTGAATTCATTCAGCTGAAGAACAACTTCCAAGATTAGCGACTTAACTTTCCGATAATGAGAGAAAACTCAGCCACACGTGATAATTACATTTGTCTGAAATGAGGGCAGTCGTCGAAATGCATCATGTATTGTCTCGCACTTGCATGCACACACACTCTCTTAAGTGACTGAAAGGACAAGACATTTCAGAGCACTAAGAGATGGTGCCTCAGTGTAAAGCTAGAGGACAAACAAGGCAATTTTTTATTTCAGGAAAGCAAAACATGCAGCAGTGTTTTACACTACAAAGAGCATCTAACTGTAGGAAGAACTCAGGGAAGGCTTTTCTTCAAGATATTTCTTTTCCTCGCAAGTTACAAGCAAGCAACAGTACCAGTTTTCCAAACCGGTGAGCAGAAATATAATTTTTACGGCAAAAAGCTGAAAATGCCAGGTTTGCCTGTCTGAGCATCACTAGTCTGTAAAAGAGGTGGCCACACAACAAACTGATGGTCCCATTGTAAAAAGATGTCCCTTTGGGCCCTTCCAGCACAGCCCAAAGAACCTCTGAAAAGTTGCTGTTACCATCAATAATTATTCACTAAGTTAACTTTAAGTTTTTAATTACAGAGAACCAAAACAGGGGAGTAAGTAATTAGTGGACAGCTGTCAAACTTTTATACGTGGTACTGGGTTGGTTTCAGGGAATTATCAATAAGGAAGAGTATTATGGCCACTGGAAAAAAAAAATTTAATTCTGAGAAAAACAGTCAGAATTCTGACTTTTTTCCCCAGAATTCTTCTTTTTTTTCTTCAGTGGTCCTAGTACTCTTACATATATCAATGTCAGTTAAAAAAAAACAAAAAAAACTCAAGATACAAGACAACTAGGAGGTGTACGGGAGAAAGCTGGAGAACAAGCTCCAGCAGAACCACATAACAGATGTGTGTGTAGTCAGGGATGAAGATCACAGGCTTTAAGCTGAAGGGGAATCAGGTAGATGGAGGTCTGGACACAGCAAATCAACTGAACATATTCTTCAACAGGTTCAGCTGAGAGACAAGCTCAGCATCCTCCTCTCCTCCTCCAGCCAAACAGACCTCCCACCCTCCCTTGACCCGCAGTTTCCTGTCACATCTCTGCTGTCTCATCTTCCACCTCAGTCATGGATCTGCTGGTACTTCATCGATGTCTCCAACCACATCAGGAAATGCTGGGAACCCCGCCTCCTCCCTGTCCTACCTGTCTGTCTCTAGCAGTCAGGTAAAGAGGCAGCTGGAGAGACTGAACAGGAACAAATGGTGTCAGCCTGAAAACCTGTGTGGACCAGCTGTGTGGGATTCTACAGTAACTCTTCAACTCTTCAACCTTTGAGCCAGGAGAAGTTTCTGGTGTTGAGGAAGACATCCTACTTGATTCCAGTACCAAAATAAATCTCATCCAACTTCTCCTGATGAGTACGGACCTGTAGCTCTAACATCCCATACCTTCCAGGACCCACTGCACTTTACTTGTTGTCATGGGGTTGGAGATTCAACAAGCCCGCAGTCATCTGGACAAAGCAGGCAGCACTGTGAGGATCATGTTCTTCCATTTCTCCAGTGCACCTAACATCATCCAGCTGCTTACTACGTTAGAAACTCCAGAAGACACAGGAGGGTGCCTCCACAATCACCTGGACTACTGAGTCAAACAGAGACAAACAGATTGTGAGACTGAATGGTTGTGTGTCTGAGCAGGTGGTCAGCAGTACAGGAGCACATGAGACTGTACTCTCACCATTCCTCAACAAACACTGTGTGCACCAACATGCCCCAGTGCCACCAACCAAACCAAATGGTCCATATTTGAAAGCTGAAAGGCTTGTGCTGGCAAAAGTGAATTAAGTCGATGGACCTCACTTTTATGAGTGTTATGTAGACTGTTACTTTTAGTTCTCACTGTTTATTTAGGTTTAGGCAGCAAAATTGTAGTTTCTGGACTATTTAGCTGCAGCCTAAAGATCAAGATGTACCACTGGCAAACTTGAATTTGCTCAGCAGGTCCGTCTAGCTACCCTCTGTTGGAGCTCATTGACTATGCCCAAAAGTCTTTTGGGAGCGAATCAGATCAGCTCATCCTCATAGAGACTCTCTGGGCGGGCATAATGATGACTAGCGATGACTACAGAACTGAGACGTTGTAGTCTGGATGATAAACAAATAAGATGGCTGCAGCAGAAGAACTTCAGGGATTTAAACCAACATCATTGACAATTAAGGACTTGAATTTGTGTGACAGTCTCTTAGGGACTGATGGTGAGGTCTGATGAAGTCCATTTTGTTTACAAATGGTCAGCTGTATTGTTAGCTCTCGCCAGCTGTGTTACAAATGGTTATGTTTTTCGAAGGTACAGGTTATTCTCAAATTCTGCTTGAAAAAGCAGCAACAACGATTGGATTACAACTCCTTTGTCACTCCGAAAAGTCACCTTTTTCGTTGCTCTGATTGGTTGTAATGATAACCAACAATCCCCTCCTGGATGAGGAGGCCCTACGGCTCATTTTCAGACGCTACATCTGTCAAACATGGGTGTGATCGATCAGGCTAACTTAGTTAGGGACAGGAAAATATCATGGTTCAGTGCGAAAATACCACCATTCAAAACTCTGCGGTCTCCACACAAAGTCTCAGTATGTGGCAGACTCGGAGTGACCCTGGGCCCTTTTAGGGATAAATGTTGACATTATATCAATCATGTGGTTTTTAAAAACATATAATGGTAACATTTTAGTCTGGGCTGCAGGGCTGTGGTCCAGCATTAGTAGCTGATCTCATTAATGCTTCTAAGAGGCTTTCAATAAGGTTCCAACAATAGAGTAGCAGGTCTACTTAGGAGAGTGACAGATGTTCAAATGCACAATTGTGCGCATGGATTTGGGATGAAAGGGCTAAAGTAAAAAGGAGTCCAAAACAATTTTTGCCTCCAAAACGAGCTGAATCTACCAAGTCCCTTCAGGGGCTGTAACTGTCAGATGAATAAATGTTTTTCTGAGATCAAACTTGATTTCTACAGCATTCATATTAGGTTTAAATTCAAATGATGTTTTGTTTGTGAAAAACAGCATAACATTTACAGGATGATGTGAAAAACGATTCAACGTATATTTCAGGGCCCCAAAACACCAACTTTTTAAAGTGTACAAAACGTGTCATAAAAATTCCAGAGTTCATTGAGAACCTCTCCAGTTACCCTCTAAAGCCCCCATCCCTCACCATCCCTCACCATCCCTCTCTTCCTCCCTCTTATGACTCTCTTATTTCTGTCTATTGTCAGCACAAAGCATCACATTCAGGCCCCAATGACTTCTCTTATGGCAGGCACTGGTAGGCTTAACGTACAATGTCGGCATGGAGACAAAAGCCAGTTTATTATGCTGAGGAGTGACAGAGAGACAGACGGAGTGAGAGAGATGAAGACAGAAAGAGAAAGAGGGAATGAAAGAGTGCCACTCTGCTTTCCATTGTGGCTGGACTCACATCTGGTGACCATGTGTGACCGGAGCAGCAGGGCTAATGATGGGCTTCCTGAGGCCAGCTCAATTAGGCCAAGCCTCACTGGACTCCCAGAGAAAGAGCCAGAAAGGGAGATGACTATCGACATGCTGTTTACTATTTGTGTGTGTTTGTACGTATGACACAACCTGCACTACTTACATTAAAGCTTCCTTACATATGTGCGCGAGGACAAGTCTGTCCTTTGTCTGCATTTGTTTACGTCAGTACCCAGTGACCCATTCCTGAACACCTTCTTCTTTATGCTCCAGCCCAAACGACACCTCGGCACATAAAAACACGCATACACACATAAACACACACACCTCTTTCTTCTGAGCGGGCTAAAAGTAACTAACAAGCTGTTAAGCCATCAATGGTTTGGGAATGGCTTTGATGGCCCATTGCAAGATTTCCAACACCCTTAAAACTACACAGGATGGAAGACAAAAATGGTGACGGCGTCTAAACCATGTCCTCAGGCATGTCTGACCGAGTCTGTGTGTGATGTCTGGTGAGCGTGTTACATTGTGTACCAGGGTGCACCGAAAAATCAGATGGGCTCCTGCGACAGTACCATCCCTTATTATTCCTGCTTTGCAAACTGTTCACCCCACAAGACACAAGCTGAAAAATACAAACCTAATAAACAGCAAAGAAAAGCCCGTCTGTCTGAGTTAATAAAAGGCTTTATTGGGGAAATTCGATGCCAATTCTTCCCATAATCACGTGTTGCTGGTCAGATGTGAATAATTAGTATTGCATAAGCAATTGCATAAAACAAGAATCGGGGTCATTTGAGGCTTTCTGTTTTAGCTAAAGGACAAAAACATTCCATACAATATTAGGTTGATGTTTCATAGATGACGCTCGTCTTTGCACTGCGCTGGAGGTACAGCAAGTATCAACAAGAACTGATATGGCCTCCAAGTCTTGCTTGTCGCTCCCCACAGGAAAAAACTAAATGGTTCTGGAATCTGCCAGTTCTGATTTAGATAACTAACGATATGATCCGAACAAAGAACAATGGATGAAAGCAACAAACAACAAAAAACAAATTCATTTCACTGGCAGGATCACAAAAATGCGTTCACATGGTAAAAAATTTAATAGCCTTAAATGGTCAGTTGAGGCTGGTTCTGGATGAGACTCGGTTCAAAGGATCCAGATGCTAAAACAGACAACATTTTAGCCAAAATAAACATGATTAAAAGTTGGTAGGAAAATGAGTTGTGGCGCCAACCGGTTATGACACCTTTAGGGAAATTCACTGCTAACTGACATGCCTAATTGTTTCAGTCTTTCTCTAATAAAATGTAGTTTTTAAATTGTTAATATGTCTTTAAGATTATATTTGTATTTCAAAACATAGCAACACTTATGTCTCAAAAAGCTAAGGTCAGACAGTCTGTATCCACATACAGCACTCAAGGAGCAATTGTGATGACTTGTCGGTTGGGGGATCTGTGTTTCTTATTCCTGGGTGCAGCATACTAGCTGGCAGGACGTTTCGGGGTACAGACCAGGCTAAGATGAGTTTTCAAAATGTTGCACAACTGGTGTTGGGGGGCGGGAAGCGTCTGTTTATATGGGAACAGAGCTACATCTGTTTCATTCTTTAAAAGCCTGTAGCAGCACCACCCCTGCAGTGAGAAAAAGAAGGTGAGAAGCAGCAAAGAAAACGAGTATGTAGGTAAATGAAACCCTCAGGTCCATGAAACACACTGGGGAATTCAGGTTTGTGAAGGAGCTTCGTTTGCACAGTGACCAGTTTAAAGTCTGCTTTCAGCTCAGTAATCATCCTGGACGGATACAGGAGGTGCCTTGTGTCTGTTAGCTGTGAAAGCATTCATAACAGTGTGCAGGCTAGCAGGGGTCGGCAAACTGCCATTGCACGATTCAAGCTATTGAAATGAATGGGTTTCAGAGCAGTTTTGACGTGAAAGAGGCTTTATGGATTATATGCACACACTCTCAAATTTAATAGAAAGTTAGCTGACAAGAAGGTAGTGCAGGACAGACGGAAAAGAGAGCTGAACTGAGGAGAAGACACTGGTTGTGTTTTGCATTTGCTCGACATGCTACATTTATAGTTGTGATAGCATGAAATCGGGCCTTCGTGTCTTACCCAAATATTTCAAAGGCAACAGTGAGTGTTTTGGTACACAGCACTGAAGTCTCCCACTTCTCAATGAAAATGATTTGAGTAAAAACGCATGGTTTTTCTTATCGGAAAAAGTCCTTTAATCATATGCTGATAATTACGAGCTCTTTGGTCTTCAATTATGAACTACCAGTCATAGAAATAAGAACAAGGTTTAGCTAGCTGCCAAATTTTTAATACAAATAAGAAAAAAAACAACAACTCACAGACGATACCCTTCTGATATTTCTTCTTGCATACAACCTTGTAAAATTTCTCTTTCACTTCTTCAGAATTGCTTTTTGGTTCAAACATATGAAATTTAATTACGTTACAATTAAATGTCTATTCTATACCACAGTAGATTTTGGTCACTGTTAAAGTTCATACTACCAATTTTGTCAAACAAACAAACAATATTACCCAGATGTTGTACCAATGCAGATGACTTTATGGTAGCAGATGCTAACTAGGGACAACCACCAGACCATGATGCAGTACAAACTAAATGTTGCGCTGTATGCTCAGTACATAGTATATGGTTTTGAAAACACTGTTGGTGACCTGGGGCCTCATGTACAAAGACTTGAATGGATTTGCTACTGAAACATGATGTACGTCAAATCCAAAATGGCCCACGCACAAAACGATCCTAATGTTCAAAACTGTTTGCACACAGGAATCCAAGAACATTTCTTTGAACATCCCAATCAACGTGAAATTGTGCGCACATGTTTGAGTACCCACCCCTTCCTGTCCACACCTCCATATGAGTATGCAAATAATATGTAAATAAGCCAGTCGCCCAGACAATCCCCTCTCTGCGTGATCAGAAAACCAAAGAAAATAATGAGTAGAACGTGAAAAAAGGAACTTTACCGAAAGTGAACAGGAGGTGCTCCTCTCTGAAGTGGAGGCATGCAAAAATGTGCTCTTTGTCCAAGGCAACAAACACACCAAGAGTGGCTTGGAAAGGTCAGTGGTTTGAACCCTAGTTCCTCCTGTATCACGATTCAGAGTTGGGGAAGGTTGGTGTTATTTTTGCGCTTTGGAGCGGTAGCACTACGGCTGAAAAGCGTGTAAGCCATTTACATACTGTGCCTGATTTCACACTTTACACACAGGATTATTAACATGAGGACTTTGCACACAGAGACAATCAGGGACTTGTTAGAAAGATCTTTAGCTGTAGTTTAACCAGCAAGTCACTTAACCACCAACTAGTAATGATGCTGTGAAGATGGGATGGAAATTGGGGGAGCACATGCTCAACGTACGTCACGGTTGCGCATCACATATGATCTGTACATTGATCGAATGAAAATGTTTCCTGTTGACATCTACAAATTCATCATGTGATGGCGCTTTTATATCAATGTGTGCAGTCGATAGCTCCAATGGCATTCGTAAAACCGGCTCCTCGCTGTGTTGTTCCAGGAGGACTGTCCTCGGGAACCTAAAGCAGCTGATGAGCCAGTGGTCATCGTGTGCCAGTAAATCCCCTCTGTCTCTGAACACACGTTCAACTCGGATTGTACCATTTGCAATGTCTTCTAACACTAATAAAGCAGCTATTGTTTTTAATTTACTGCACCACTTTGCGCATGCTTTTACATCCACTCGTGTAAATGCAGACACATGGGTGTGTTAATTGTTCATCACTGTTCATTTTTCATGTGTCTCATATGTGCAGATCATTCAGGGTGAGAACTGATAACAGTTTCCCAACATCACCTCTAAGTGTCAGCAAAGTAACAACAGCTGTAGAAACGTGCCAACGCCAGCCATGAAGTTTGCTTGAGGCAACGCACATTTCCACGTTCAGTTCACTCTTGATACATCCGGACTTTGCCATGGAAACGATAGGACGCCATGTTTTTGTGCGTACGCACCTTTTGTGCATGAGGCCCCAGATGTATGGAAACCTTATTTGGTGAATTATGCTTAAGCTATTGAAACAAAACTCTATGACAAAAACTGACCACCGTCCTCCTGGGTTATCCAGTCGGCCTCCTGCACATCAGTTCAAGTCCAGGCTGTGGAACAATAGCACATCTATCATTCATTTGTTAAGTACATGATCAAAGCCTAAGCACAGTATTTAGATACATCATCGGCAGCAGATGTCCAAGCAGTTTGTCTCTAAACATGCAAGGTACGCCTTACTAGTTTTTAAGGCTGCTAGGTCCACTGTTTTCAAATGGAGAGTAGCGCCAACCCCCAACTGGTGAAGGCAGATGGCTGCCCTCCCTGAGCCTGTTCTGCTGGTCATCTTTTCTCTTTTTTTTCACATGATCAGTACGGTGAATTGAATTAAATTACAGATTCAATACAAACTACGGCTTACTTTAGCTACACAACTTTTTACAAACTGGCAACTCAAGTACTGTGTTAAATATATTATTAATGTAATATCAACCACATTAAATTGGATTAAAATAGGATGAAATCACATCATTAATTTCAGTTTGATTGCACCTGGGTAGAAGTTGACTGTGCTCCATTTAAGTATTAATATTACCATTGGATTTAATCTTTAGTTAACTAAACTTGAAATAAATTTTTCTATTATGTCTACAAAGTTTGCAGGCTCTTTAATTATGAAATTTTGTTGTGATAATGATAGAACAGTGTGGGGAAATATGGCACGAAATATCTAACGTTCCTATGAACAGGAATATGGATGGATGGATAGATAAAAAATAAGAGGTTTAGGCATCGTGAGCGTCAGCAGGAGGATCGCAACAACCCCTGAGATCACACTATTTATATACTGTCTATATAATACCTCATATGTTGCAATGTGGTATTATATTGACAGTATCCGTGAATCAGAGAACCAGAACCGAATTTCGTAATTTTTCTTGTGCTTATATTATTCTCTGATAAAATGTTAGTCAACCGGCCATTCAATCTCCTTCTCCTCTGTGTTCAGCGCCTTCTTTTTTTGTGTGTTTTTACAGGTTTCTGTGCTTACATGCATTCACTCTGCTGAAGGGAAATGATTTTGTTGCTAGAGGCTCAGAGGTTTCAGTCAGACCATAATTGGGTGCAAACCCACTAACTGAATTACACTGTGGTATTCAAGCTAAAAACAGTGATAGATGCTCAGACATATTGTGTTTCAGAAAACCTTAATTCAATTAAATTCTTTTCTATTCAATTCAATTCAATTCTTTTCAATTCTATTCAATTTAATATTGCTGATTCATAAAGAACATTATCTCACTTGAATTTCCCTTTGGGGATAAATAAAGTACTTTGAATTGACTTGAATAAGTTTAATGCAGTCCAGTTAAGTACACACCAATTAATTCCAATGGAGTTCAGATTAAAACTTCATATAATACAATACTTCTCGTGCTCTTGTGCTCAGCCAGCACTTCCTTGATTTTTCTTGTCATTCCAGTTTCCTTTGGTCTTTTTCCAAATTGGCTGCGTTCTTAAATAAAGG
>JBAMYA010000016.1:482147-510146 GCA_037176975.1 Arrhamphus sclerolepis
ACTCCACACAGAAAGGCCCCTGTGGAGGCTCGAACCAGGAACCTTCTTGCTGTGAGGCAACAGTGCTGACCACCAAGACACCGTGCTGCCACCATTTTGATGGTAATTACATATTAAGATGTTGGCCCTAGCCATATTGTGAGTTGATTACAATTTCTGTAAATACTGTAAATCAAATTACTTCATTTTTTTTTGTACAGGCTTGGGGATCAGGAGGATGAGCTGTGTGTGGAGATCCTTTGTCCATAATTGCCTCTCAGAATCTGAGGCTTTCATGGATACTGCCTCTGTACAAAATTATCATTGCAATCTACCATTGATATCACCTGTTTTAAACAGCATCATTATTTTATCACCTCCTTACCAGCACTAAATTGCACCAACCTTTGTTTGGAACATGTTGCTGGCCTCAAATGCCAAAATTGGTGCATATTAATTGGTGAAATAAAATTAACATTAAGCAAACCATGAAATATCCTGAGTTCATACTGTCTGCAAAGAAATGCAAGTCAAAGTAAATGCAAGAACGGCTGTGTTGTATTTATTTATTATTATTTTTCGAACTACAAATGTGAGTCAAAGTTTGCCAACATCCACCAAACCATCAACAAACTAACACAGTAGGAGAGCAGCTTTGTCAGTCATCGAGTACAAACTGTACCACCTGCTACAAGGCTACAGCAGCAGACTGCTAGCACTTCTCTGCTCAGTCTCTGTCTCCACAGGAAATGAGCGGGCAAATAAGCAGACAGAGATAATTACAAACCAAACAATAGCCGTCAATTTTGTCCACATCAACCGCCCGACCCTGCCCTCCCACCAACACAGCACCCTTTACTGTATTCTGCGTCCACTCGGTGGTCAGTGGGATCCAAAGCAGGCTTCACATGTCTGTTCAGTGCTTCTATCCCTCTCCACTTCCACAAAACAAAGCATGTTAACCTTGAGCTGCGAAACAGCTTTGTACTGGCATCCGAGGAGATATTAGGAAGGTGATTAAGTGAGATTGATGGTACTTTAATTCCCTGACAAAAATAATGGCTCCCTCCTGTTGTTTAATCTTCAATCTTCATTACGTGGCGGGGGGAACTCGAGAGAGTTCGGTTTTTAGCCAAAAGAAAGCCACACTAACAAAGGACACCATCAAGGATAGCATATTTACAAGCTTAATCAAAATGAATCGTAACTGAAAGTCCAAAGGAAGGTTTTGGAAAGCTTTAGTCTGAAGAAAACAAAATGTAAAACAAATTAGATTTTGTTGTTGTTTTTTTTTCAGAATTGTGGGCATTTCAGAATTTGTCTCATCAGATGTAATTTTCATTTTTCTGATGCGTTTGGACCTTCCTAAAAACACTTGGACCAAGCCAAAACAGTCAAACCATTTCCACTGAAAGGTTTAAGATAGTTTTTAAGGTTCTTGGACAATGCATTTCATGTGTGATTAATTAAAATCTCTGCACCAAAGTTCACTCGCTGAGCAAAACTGAAATGGGTTTTCAAGTGGCTCAGTTTTAGTTCTCTCCCCTTTTCTGATTGTCCCTACAAAAGCCATTTAATTCTGTTCTATGTATTTGCTTCTATCAAAGTTCTATTATCCCCCAGAGCTGAGCACATGTGCAGACCTGCCACTGGTGAGATGATAACATTCTTCCTTTGGATGATCAATTCTACAAGGCCAGCAGACGAAGCCTTGGTTACTGTCTCCAGCAGGGAGGGTTAGGAAACTGGGTCAGCTAAAGAGCAAGCACTCGTCTTGCTCAAGGACACTTTGGTAGGGTGAAGGCTTGTCGAGATGAAGACAACTGTTGCTCTCAAAGACTCTGAATGAGTGATATTGATTAAAAAATAAAGCACACTGCAAACAAGCATGGAGTGTGCTGTTAATGAGGTCTTACGTTTAGGGTAATCTGATATTGCAGCGAATGAAAGACAGTATTTTCTGAAATTTAAATGGCAGAACCTCCTATCCACTGAAGGTCTCAGACTACACACGGTTGTTTTCTTTGTCACAGTCCCCAATCCACAAAATGATGATCTATATGCAAATATCTTCATAAAAGTCCAAAAATGTGTACAGAGACAGTTAACAGCTGGATCAGATTATTTTTTACAATTTTTTTGCAGTAAACTGTGTCTGTCTTTTAAGTTGTACATATAGTAGAATTCATTCTCAGACTCTTTGTGCTCCTCAATGATATACTTTTTTCTGTGACATTCAGGCAGCGTTACAGTTGCCTAATGATTGACTGTCGAGCCACAAACCGATGCAGATGAAAGGGGTCCCACCGACATTTTGACACCAAATCTGGAAAACGTAAAAGCAATCAGCTTGTGCACACGTGGGATTGTGTGTGTGTGAGTGTGTGCTTGTGCATAAACACAGAAGCAATGAGCTGACTGCAGACTTGCACAGCCAGTCCTCGGTACAATGAGGACTACATCAGCGACAGAAACGATCCTTTTAATCTAGTGCATCTCTTGCGGCGTCTCAGTCTAATGTCCGACTGCACAAAGAAAGGTCAGGGAGGGCTCCGCTTGGGTGGGTGCAACAAACAACTGGGATGTGCTGTCTCTCTCTGACTAGCCCTCCCTCTCTCTCTGAGGCTTCAAGGTCTGCTTTAGCGGATAGTTACAGTTAGTTTACTGGCCATCAAAGCAAAGCCAAACTTCCAAGCTCTCTAATAGAGTCATGTGTTTGTACGCTTCGTGTTTTGGTGGTGGAAAGTAATGAACGATGGGGCCTTTTATCGCTTCCTAACAATTGAGCTGCCTCAGGGGAAACTTAACCAACTTGCTTAAAAAAAGTTCACCCCAACTGTCAGCATCCAGTCTTATGTCTTCATCACGTTCCTTGTTATGTTTGAAGTCTGAGTCTATATAACAAGCTGCAAGTCCAAACATTTAACAATCATTTCCACTGCTAAATCAGCCCCAGCACAACCATATTTTTCTGCACATTCCCTAATCTAGCTCACCCGCCTGAGTTCAATATAGTTTATCAGCAAGGGACGGAGGGGGAAAAGGAGAAACAGCCACAAGGAATGAGAGAAAATAGAGCAGGAGGAGAAGGGGGGAGGAGGATGGGGGTCAGTGGAGGTAGAAAAGAAGAGATGAATACAACCCCTGTTCCTCCTCCGCTGTCTCAAACAAGGCCTGGGTAAACAGGAAGTGCAGCTGCGCTCTCTGTCTCTGTGACTCTCTGTCTTTCACCTCCTGCACCTCCCTCCTTGGACTGCCCAAAAATATTCCTGTATCAGAACACAATTACATTTGCCTTATCTCATGTAATTTGATAATGGTGCACAAAAGGAGAGAAAAAGGAGGAGGAGGAGGAGGGGGAATACAAATAATTAACAAACATCTCGTTGCCTTCCCGTCACATGGTGAGGAGTCATGATCGTTGGCAATCTGGACACGCAGTTCCCCTCAGTAGGCCCTAATCCCCCTATTTCTTTAAGAGACAGAGGGAGTAGAGAAAAGGAGAAAGGAGGCATTGTGACTGGAGACAGTGCAGTAAAAAGAGGAGCGTACAGTACCAAATTGAGGTCGCTGCAAGACAATGGCTGCCCTTCACTGCCTCATTCACACACGGTCTCCACACAGCTCTATCAAATGCCTCTTTCTTTTCTTCTTCCCCTCCTCTGTTCTGTTCTTTCTCTTTCTTTCCCTCACGTCCGCCTTTCTTCTCCTCATGACAGAGGGATGGGGGATAATGAAACCCTGGCTCACCCAGGCTGATCTGGGGCCCGATGCAGAGGAGAGGAGCTCCCTCTCACTCTTGTCGGTGGGCACCTTGTCATCTTCTCACACCAGCTCCACCCTCTGCTCTTGTTTTAGAAGGAAAAAGTGGAGTTGAACCGGTTCAGGTTCGTTTTGGAAATCTATTCTGTGCGTTCGAAGGATTCTCAGCATCTGTCTTGTGATGCTCTCTGGAATGTTTCAACTCCTGTTAAAACAGAGAGGGGAGCATTGATCTGGCAGCCTTGGATGGCAGCCTATCATCATTTGTGAATTCAGAATTTAATCAGATTTTTTTTCTGAAGTCAAAGGTTAGAAAACACAATTTTCTAGCCTTTTATCAGTGCAACTGTGGCTCAGGAAGAGTGAATCGACCAGGGTCAGAGTTTGATGGCACCAGGTGAGATGTTAAACTCTGTGAGCGCCCTGATTTGTGCTGGCTGTGTAAGTTACTGTGTTACTGCAGAGGGAATGTGAACTTATTTCCGTTCCAAGCTGAAAGAGCAGTTGGCAAAGAAAAATGAAGTGATATTTTCAGGTAGGCAGGTGTGTGTGTGTGTTGGGGTGGGGGGGGACCTGGTGTTACATTCAACCCCTGACAAGTAGCAGCAAAAACAGCTGTCCTTCTCTAAGAGGACCAGGAGCCACATTCAGATTAGAGGTCAGAAGACACACAGCCTCACAGGTCATTTTCTAAACTGCACATGTTTACCACGCCTGCCGCAGCTGCTGCAGATGAGTAGTACTATAACGGAGTGGACAAAAGAAAGAAAAATAAGGTGAATGAAAGCAACTCAGTGAGAACCCAGGTTCGAACTGCCCAAATCCATCCAAATCAAAAGTTGATTGTTATTGATTTTTTTGTGGCAGAAAAATGTATTCTTTTTATTTATCCACGTCTCTACGACTATATTTCCTAGTAAGACTGAAAGTAAAGACTTGGCTCTCTTAGGATTCATGAATTTTACAGACAGCGAGTTCAAGATGATGGGGAATGAGCCCCTAAATGAAAATAAGCATAAGCACAAAGATTACAGAAGCTTCTGGAAAAGTCCCCATAACAATACCTGACTGACGTGTAACACGGAGGAATCTTGTCTTTCATGTGTGATTTTTGTGTGGTCATGAAGACCCGTAAATGATAATTATAATCCCATATCTGTACTCTCTAAGGTCCGATTGATCCAATCAGTAGCTGATTTTTCTCTTTATTTCTAACTTCTGATTACAACCCACCCTCTTACTCAACCACACGCTGTCCTTCTACAAGTCACGCATCTTCTGTAGACTTCAGAAAGGACCAAGTGTTGTATGAGTTTGCTGTACAGCAGCGAACAAAGGCTCATAGTTGGATATTACATTTGGTATTATTGGAATTTCACGTGCTGCTGGATGTATCCTTTTTGTTGTTGTTGTTGTTGCATCTTCCGCATCATGTGAGAGTTATATCTCAACGCTGAAGCTGACTTCTGACTTGGTAGGAGGTAAAACAGCCTTTGAAAGCTTGGAAGCTGCCGTAGACCAGGTTCCAATCAGAAACCAGATGTTTGGTTGACTCAAACCTGGATTAACTCGTCTCTTTGATGGAAAGATTACATAAAAAAGCTGTTTGTGATTGTTTACCAAGCATCAACCAATGGAATTGGAAGCCAGTTCTTTCTTTTCCACACTATAATACTATCAAGGTAGTAGTAACGTAGTATTCTTTGCTCATGAGGAGTCCATGACTACAGCGATGCCGCCCACTATAATTTATAGCGTCCCACCTTGATGTAAGTGGCCAGAACCAGCCCTGTAGTACAGGATATGGATTTTAATTTTGCAGCAGATGTTGTTTTGTTTTTTTGTTTTTTTCTGTGGATAGGTGTGAGTGTTGTTAGAGGTTCTTAATTAGTTTGCAACACTTTATAGCTTTGTTTTTCTTCACATATTTCAGGAATGAAAAAGAAAGACAAAGTTCCTTGTTATCTCCTATTTGGTCCTGTTTTCATGAATCTAATTTTATTTTTCTATAAAGAAATTTCCAAGAACAATTATTGAGATTTCAATAGACAAATATACATATTTTTTCTTGATTATAACTTTACAATTCCATTTCAGCTTTAAGTGAATGGATATAATCATTTAGCTTTGCTAAACTATAAAGTTTTTTGTAAAGTAATGACGCTTGACGCTAGGGGGGTTAGAGGTCACTTGTACATTTTGCATGCCATTGGTCTTGTGTTAGAACTTTATTTTCACTTTTAGTTTCAAAATGATCACAAATATTCAGTAATGACTGACTTCCACTCCATAAAGTGAGGACAAGGCTGAAATTATTTGAGACTGTGAGTTTTCTAAATTAAATCAATAAAAAGCAGTCCAAAAATAATAGAGATGTGATGTCAACAACATTAAAAAATCAAAAACGAGGGTTAAAAAGAAATCCTCTCCAGTATTTGGATATTTGTTGTTTCCATCACTCCTTGGCAGTTCATTTCATTTTCCCTCTTGGACAGAGTCCATGCAGTACTCAGGTACAATTTCTCTCTCCTTTCCCATCTCCATCTGTCACTTGTCCATCAAATCCTGCTAACCAGTGCTAACCAGTGGTGGGCTCAGGTATAGAAGACGCTGCCCGCCCACAACAAAGTTTCACATTCACGTATGGCTGAATGTGACTTGGGCTGCCAAGTGCTTTAAGTACTCAATAAGACTAGATAAACTCTACATGAAAGCAGTACATTTACAAGTACTCAGAAAAAAAAAGAAAATCATATTTCACTTTTGGTCAGATATTAAATTTGTCCTTCTAATTTTGGGTTCTTCACATTCCCTAAAAGTTCTGACTGGTGATTTGGGCAATGGTAATTTGATTGGAGCAACATCTGTGTACATGGGCATTAAAGTCAATTGTGGAAACCAAAAGGGCCGTGAACCAGATTTGAGGACAACTTTGTTAGCTAAATATTAATAAGTTTGGCAGAAAGTAATCATATTTTTTTTCCCCTGGATTTATGACAATTAACTTGGGAAAAAGTTCCCCGTGAACAAATGTTGTTTTCTTTTTGTACAAACCAGAGGTACAGATTGTTAAATAACTTCAGTGTGACATCTTCAGTCTTGATCAGATATATTCAGAGAAGCCATTATGGAAGGATATATTGTTATAAATAAAGCGTTGTCTGTCTTAAGAAAAGATAGACAAGTGTCTCATTCACTGAGTCACACATCCTATGGACTGTGAAGAAGAAAAGACCATGAACAGTGAAATGTTCCCCTTCTATGAAAGGATTCATGCAATTCATGGATTCACATGCAGGGAAACAAGAGGGCAAAGGCACCTTCGGGCAACTTGGGTCACAAAGGCTGATGATCCGTGAGTCTAATTTGGCTTGGCAAACCTAATCGTTCAGCGCTGATCAAATACAGAATCTATCGGTGGCCTTTAAACAGTTTATTGCGAGACAAGGGAGAAAACAGGGATTGATATTGTTATTCAAACCACAGAAATTTTGTTGTCGCTTGATCTCTTTTAAGCAGGACATCAATTGCCCACAGGGTTTGAGCGCGTGATGCCATTAAGGTGACCATTATTGCAGCAACAGAAAAGATGCAGCCGAGGTCTTGCTGGCCAAGTGCTCCCCGTTAGAAAACAAATGCACATCTCACACCCTAGCAAGATGAGCATTAGGATGACACGTAGAAACACAAATAGCAGCAATTATGTCTGATCTTTTCAACAATAACTCAGATTCCTTAACCAATGGAAACCAAAGTTCAGCCTTCAATTTTCGTTAATGCCAAGTAACAGTAACTCAGTCGCGTGTTAGCTACTCTTGGCAGTTATCACCTAGCCATTTATCTAGCCAACCCTTCTACCCTAAATCTTTTTTACACCCATACATCTGAATTTCAAACCCAAACCCCTTTCCTTCTAAATCTAAACCTGACCCCTATATGTAGGTCTTCTCATTCCTTCTGTCACTGCTGAAAAGGTCCAGCCAGAAGCTGCTACCCACATACGAAGACAAAAGCTCATGGAGCCTGCTTCGTTACTCCTGTACTCACATACTGGTTTCAAGGAGAAACCTCTGCATCTTACACAGCACATTTCACTAACAAATTTCCTTGGATCCCAGGGACTTGCACCTTGCATTTCAGATACAGCAGGTATATAAAGTACCGAATCTTAACCGGATCTGAAGCGGAGTGCCTTCCTTCAATCTCCATACCAAACTCTGGATAATGGAGTGAAGAGGAAAAAAATGTCTCATTTCACTGGATTACTCCTCAATACTAATCGAAAACTGATTTTTTTTTTACCCAAAGTGAAGTCAAAAAAGAGCATCACTGTTGTAAATTTAATCTTTAGCAACCTTTCAATATGGCCAAAGCTATATTTTGATGGAAATTAAGTCTCTCCATTTACATGAGAGAACATCCCTCTTTAATTGGTGGAGACAGAAAGGAAATGTGGGGGGAGAATAATGGCAATAGAAAGGAACAGAATTCTCCTTTCATAGGAAGCCAGGATGTGGGACGAATCATGGTGCAAAGACAAACCTGCCCACACAAGTTATTCTTCAATACTCTTGTTAATTACAGACAGCTTCAACAGATGTCCTGTCCAGGTTATGGGATCGAGACTTCCAAATTTTGGTGAAATGATGTAACTAGACAGTCATTAATGGATGATTCTCTCTTTTAAAACACATTCAGCTGGTTGGACGAAAACTCTTAACTCATTACTTAAACTCCCTCCCCTGTGGGCTTAACTTCCAAGGGTGTGTTTCTTCTCAGTGGGATCAACTTCTCAGCTGCTGACCATGTAAGGCAAAGAGATGGCTATTAAATGGGAGAACAGGTTTGATTGTGCCATTTTGTTTTGCTGCCAACAAAATAAAACACACACAAATATAATTATAGAATTTAGACTAATCAGGTATGAAACAGACTGAATATAGTCCAGTGATACCTAACAGCCCCCAGAGAGGAGACAGCAGGCCAGAACATGTCACTTTCTTGCTGTAATTACCTGTCACTCCATGAGGTGGGTTATCTGTTTGTGCTTTGGAAGAGGAGGGTGGCAGGAGACTGCACTTGCAATTGACCCTTCATGTAACCCATCTCTGTGCTTTGCATTAACAGCATTTAAAAAAAAAAAAAAAGACGCCTACCAGAGACCGTGGCTCCCGTTTCCTCTTCTCCCCTTTCTATTTCTAGGTAATTATCTTTTAGTCTATGGAGGGGTGGTGATCATTGTGTGGTGGCTTAGCACTCAGGAAGATGCGAGACTGATGTGCACCCAGCAACCTCTGTGATTGGGGTTAACAGCCGTCTTATTTGCATGAGAAGACGAGGCTTTCATTCATGTGGGCCAACTTCAGGTGCAGAGCACACTTACCTGCTCAGATGGCAGCGTGACTGTGGTCATTTATTTGTCATGGCTGGGTAATTCCAAATGTTAAAATAATAAATACATTTTGCTTTTGAAGAGTTTACAAATGTCTGTGAAGTTCAGAACAAAAACAGTTTTTTTTGTTTTTTTTTCAACGTCCCCATATTAAATTCCCTTTCAGCCAGCTAATTTTAGCCTGTCTGAGTTCTGACTGGTTGAATTCCTGGATTTTTAAATTGGACAGAGCTAACAGCTCTTTAACACACAGGACTCCTGTTGCCAGTCGGACACACACATATCTAACATATCGACAGCTATCCAACATTTCCTGTAAGCCAGTGGTTCTCAACCTTTTTTGGGGTCCTGGACCCCCTGCATATTCTTGATCAACTCTGAGGACCCCCCCACATAAAAAACACAACATGACACATTCTTCTTTATAGTCTCATTTTGCTGTCTGTTTTCTTTCTTCTTTTCCGTTTTTTTTTTTATATGAGCCATCTCTCCATGTTGTCTACTTCTTTTTCCCCCTCTTTTTCTTCTTCTTTGTGTTACTGTACTTATTGTCACCTTCTTTCTTTTCTCTAACATTATTGCAATTTAAGCTAACTTGAAATTTGCAAGTTAATGAGTTTTCCCCCAACAGCTTCCTGCAAATATTTCACAATAAAAGCATTTTAAGAAATGAAATGTGTATGTCCACTGCAATGATAAGGGACTCATAATATCAAAAGGATGCAGATCGTGTTAAGTTTGTATTAACAGTGTCCTGCAGTAACTTTAACAATGCAAATGGGTACAAGATTTCTTATTAAAAATACAATGAATTACACTTGTGAAAGAGAAAAAGAAGGTTGTGTTACCTACTGTAGTTTAGGTAGGTGAAGGTTTCAGTCACATTTGAGTAAAATAATAATCTATTTCTGTAAATGTCAGAGGATCTTTTTAAAATATATATATTTTATTGTCACTGACCCAAAGACACTTGCAATTACACCACGGACCACTAGGGGTCTGCGGACCCCTGGTTGAGAAACACTGCTGTAAGCAACCTCAACATCCTCTGATCCCTTCAAACATGCACGAGCTAGAATCAGATTCAGAAGATGAAAGTGGACAGCATAAACCACGACAAAAAGATGACTTTTGCCGGCTCAGTTTGGTTAACGAGGCTACCTGAGTATTACTGAACATGACCAAGCTGCAACAGCCCACCTGGCTTGGTTGGAGCCCAATGGGGAAATACGCTGTGTTCCTACACTGGGCTTCAAAAAAACACCATGTTTTTGGTTTTTTTTTGAAGATAAATAAAAAGAGGTGAAATGAATGATCTGTATCACTTGTTTTGGCTCCTTGCTTTCTTGCTTGCTTTGTGGTTTTGCCCACAAAAAAACCCAAATGCCACCTAGTGGATAAAAACAGCACCATTTTGGGGTTCTGGGTGGCGTCTTATCTCATCTACTGCATAACATTATAGATGAACACTATGCATTATATCATCTGTCAGTCGGACACCATTTATACACGTGATTTTCATTATCTACTAGATTACTGAACTGGTGACCTGGTCTGGTTTGTGTGTGTGCGTAGTATGTCCTTTTTGTATTCGGATTTATTTATTTATTCGTATTTATCTTGTTTATTTGTTTGTCTGGACTTGCAGCGACACTTTTTACAAATGAAGTTCCTTAAGGAATAATAAAGTTATTTGAATTGAATTGAATTTTCTGTTTCTGTTTATATCCATGCTAACAGGTTGTGGGAACTATGGTTAAAATAAAAAAAATATATAAATACATTTTTTGTAAAAATTGAAGAACTAAAAATTGAGGCTGTCATGATGATAAGAAAATGGACCAATACATATGTGTATATGTGTGTGTATGTGTATATATGCATGTATATACTACGCACTACCAAACCAAAACATATATAAATGGTGATAAAAATTCAACTTGTTTTGGTGTGAGAGCATTTAATTAGAGGTTTGCCTGCAGTGTATAGAGAGAATTTCAAGTAATATCTCCAATAAATAAATGCATAAATAAAATCTGACAACAGATCTGGAAATCAAAGTGCATTCACTGAGCCATAGTTGGCCAGCGTCCCTTCAAACCCCCAAAACAGTCTCTTGTTACGATGGAAAACCTTAGTATGAAGTACAAGAAGAACATTTACTCGATTCCTTCTGTGTTAGAAAACGTCTCCAGAAGGACACCTTCTCACCACCCTGAAAACTGATTAATTTGTATATAATAATTCTACAACGTACGCTTACATTACATTTTCATTATCTGACAAAACATAATATGGCCTCTTTAAAGTGTGTGCAGCTGGAGGACGGTATAAGGTCTTGCTAAAAGTGAGGGGAAAGTAAAGTGAAAGTTGACACCCCTTTGTGACGAATCTTCATCTTCTTCTTTAAGCTGTTCCCTTCAGGGTCGCCACCATCTTATACACCTTTCCTTTCATTCTAGAAATCCTGTCTTTGATAACTAGAATTTTTCAAGTTATAAAAACAAAAACTAGTCAGTGCTACAGAACAGGTAAGTATCAACTTAGCTGAAGAATACGCGTTTCTTCTCCACAGACATTAAATAATGATGATTTTGGATCTTACAATGTTCATTTTGGCTACATGCTGATGTTGTTTCAAGTCTTTAATTCCAGTCTGTGAAGTGAATTTGGGGGCAGGAAAGGTTTACAGTAGCTCTGCATCATAATTCACAGACTCCACATTCATATGGCTGCACACCTGCCTCGCTGTTTGCTGAGTTTGGCTGAATCTTATCCTGTTTACCTCACAACTGTGGAGAAAGATGGTCAATGATTGTGTCTGTCATCATTTTCCATCTGCTACGTGCTACCAAACCAAAAAGCAGAAAAGGATAGTGAGACAATATTACTTCACTTATGTCTTCACAAGGAAAGGAACCACTTGCTGCTATTAATGTTCAATGCTCTTGTATCTTTACTACATAATGTTCTAAACGCTGAAACAGTATAAAGTGTAAAATCAGAGCGGAGACTTCCGGAGAAGCACTTACTTAAAGCCAAACATTCCAGAGTGGAGAGCGAGAAAAAAAAGGAGTAATCCAACTAAAGTCCTTTAATAAACAAGAGTGCTACTAGAGCAGGAATGTCCAGAAGAAAGAGAAAAACTAAGCTAACAAGCAAAGGACCAAAGGAAAAGAACGAGACCCAAAAACATTTGGAGGCGATGTGAGGTACGAATGAGAGGCAGGATGAAACAGTAGAAAAACAGAACCAGGACAAACCAGGACCAGGGCTAACCAGTACAGACCAGCAGGGAGGGGACATAAAGCTAAAGAGGCAGATGCAAACAATCAGAACACAGAACACAAGCATGTCAAAATAAAGGAAGAAGTGAAAAGGACAGAAAACAAGAACACGAGACAAAACTCAACACCAAAAAGAAAAGCCAAAAACAATAAACCAAATCCAGATCCTAACATCCAACGCATCAGATCCCAACATCATGTGCCAGAATGCTGAAAAGTGTGTAATTTGTGGCAAAACATATTCAGTTTCCCGGATGATTGATTTAGCTATAAAAAATTTAATTCTACAATGCTGAGTCATACGAACATCTGCATGAACAGAAGATCATCACAGACGACAAACAAGTAGAAAACACCCTACTTCAGCTATGAACTAGAAAAGGATCACGCTACGGAGTGGACACTCCACTCTGTGACACCTAAATGCTCTCTTCCACACACACACACACGTCCCTCTGCTGCCATGTATAATTCAACATGTGGTCGGGTGGGCAGATGCCCCATCCCCAGGGGGTCCTGGCATGCCTTTGCAAGGATGAAACATTTAAGAGCACAGGACAAAATGGAACATGCTCAACGAATAAACAGCAACGTTTTGTTTTTTTTTCTGTTTATTAGAGCACACACGTACACTTACACACTGTGGCCACCACATGACTGCTTTAAAATTCACAGTGTGGACAATTCAGATTGTCCACAGACTCAGCTCAGTTAAAATCTGGACTCATTTAAAAGAGAAACTGATGGAAGTACTTCAGCTTACATATGAACTGGACTGCGCTTGTGTATTTTAGAAATCACTTGATTCACGACCTCCGAACTCCAGTGCACTCGTGCTTTTGCAGAGGAGGGCAGACAGAAACACTGGCTCTTCTTTTAAGGCGGGGGCACTCAGTGAAAACAAATGGCAACACTCGCCCACAGTGGCGGGTCATCGAATGAGTCACAGAACAGCTGTAAGAGCGCTTATACAGCAGCCTCGGTTTATATCTGCAGAGAAATGGCAATATGGGGTATAAGATCAATACCACGCTCAATAATCATGGGAAAAGAGGCGGTGAGGCGTGTGTGTGAATGTGTGCCATTGCTTGTTGGAGCTCAGAGGAAGCAGCTCAGCAAGCATGTGCAGATGCAGGTGCTTTGAATGTGTGCAAGTGTGTTTGAGACACAAAGCCAGCTTGAGAAGACCTGGAGTGAGGCCAGGCAGCTTTATGCTGTGAATATTAATGTGTGGTAACCTTGACACAGGAGGAGCAGCTGGAACTGGAGAGGAGCCTCCTCTGATGACATCAGACAAGAAGACAGGGACTCCTGCTTGATGGCGTGACTACTCACCTCCATCTTCTTCCCCTCTCCTCAGAATATAATCTACGTCCTACACTGTTCTCCTCTAATCAGCTCTCCTACTTTCAAGTCTGCTTCGCCACCTCAATCATCCACTCCTCTTCTCCCTCAAATCTAACCATCTGTGTCCTCTCCTTACATGCACACATCTATACTCTTCGTCCTCTTCATCCTTCTATTTGTTTCTCCCACTTCTAACCTCCTTCTCTCTTTTCACCGTCAACCCTCCAACATCTCCCACCTCCTTACTTTCAACATCTATCACACCTGGACGTGCAGCTCCATCTTACTCCCATCACCTCATCACCTCTTCATTAACCTCCCTTTTTTTCCCTCGTGTCTCTCCATCGTTCAAGTCTTCGGTCTGAACCCACACAGCAGCGTGAAATTGTTGTAAAAATGTCAGTTATTGTGAATAGTTAAATCTGTGCAACATCTGGATAAGATATTTTTTTTCTTTTATTATTTTTAATATTTTATTTAAATTTATTTATTTATTCTATTGCAATTATGGAGTGGGAAGAATGCAGTGGGACGACCCACACACTGGACTGGACTTGTTTCATGGCCACTCGTTCCTGATCAGGATCATGGGGGTCTGCTGGAGTCTGTCCCAGCTCTCTTCAGACGGAGACAGAAGGGTACCGCCTGGACAGGTCGCAAGTCCACTGCAGAGCCACGTGGACAAACAACCACACAAAGTCACACACTCACTCCTATGTGGACTTTAGAAGCACCAGTTTGTCGAACATGCAGGAGTTTGGATTGTGGAGGGAAATTAGACAATTAAAAAAAAAATAAATAAATAGGGGAGAAACAAACTCAGGGGACAAAATCCACACAAAGATTCCAGCCAAGATTCAAAACGAGTAGACTTGAAAGCTTCAGAAATTTTCTACATGGTCCCAGTGACCTTCATCCATCATCTCCAAAGAGGTGGCTGACTGAAAGGTAAAATTACTGATGACAGAAGAAGGTGGGGTGCTGAAACGTTCATTAAAGTAATATGATTGTTTGAAACAAACAAACAAAACCGTTGTTATACTTAAAAAGATCTTCAGTGACAGTAGTGATGGTACATTGTTCTACGTGGTCACCACAGGAGAACTTTTCCCTCCTACTCACCAGAAGATTTATCAAAATGAACATCAATCACAGTCAAGTCATGTGAACCGATGGAGGCAAATATATATGTGTGTACAAATGTATGCTTTAGGAAAAATATACGTCCTCCAACTATTAGGCACAGGACGGGTTAATTATGCTTTGGGATTGTGCTATTAGATCCAAATGTAATAGTTGTTTTTTTATCTCAAAATCTTTGAGATATCTTTGCCAACAAACATCTAAAGAGGACTGATGCGTTTCAGTGGCTTGATCGTCACAGTGGAGCATCAACACAGTCAAACCTGTCAGCTGTCAGTCTGATTATGATCATTTCATTTTGAGCTTCTGATGTTTAAGAAAGTATCACCACGGTCTCTGAAAATGAACTCTCATGATTTAAATCACATCATGATTCTGTTTATATCCATGCTAACAGGTTGTGGGAACTATGGTTAAAATAAAAAAAATATATAAATACAACAACATCCACACCTCCCCTCATGACTCGCCCTTTCAGCTCCTTCGTATTCCATCCCTCCATCGTCCTCCCTTTTAAGTTATCTATCCCTGTCTCCACACATTATGTTTTCAATCCTCTTCTTTTTTTTTTCTTGCCCCGTTTTTTTCTTGTCCTCAGCTCTTTGCATCATATTTTCTTCACCTTCGTCTGCTTCTTTTCTTCTCTCCCATCCCTCCAACCACCCACATGGTCCTCTCCTTTAGCCCCCTCTTACCTAAGATTATCTTATGGCTTTTACTGTCTTCTATTGTTTTCCTGTCATTTTGTCCTCCCCTCTTTGTCTTTTGTAAGAGAAATATTTTGCTCTCGTCTGCTCACACCTCAGGTCTTCCACCCCCCTGTCCATCACCTCTCGTCCTGCCCTCTGTCCTCGTCCATCCTCTCATTGTTTCTCCCCTCTTTGTGACCGTACGTGATTTGGGCAGCCCCTCTAAACCCTCTCTGTCTTTCTGTTTCACTGTTGTTCCACCCTCTCCCTCTCTCACTGAACCCTCCTACCCCCCCTCAGCTCACTGCCAGACTTCCAGAGCCCAAACTGTTCAGCTGCAACTGTTCCAAGCCCAATAATTACAGCTTGTCAGAAAGAATTAATTTTCTCATTTCTCATAAAGACGTGTAAAAAATTACCATGTTATTATAACGCTGCCACTCTCTTGAGGCACCAACGAAAACCAAATTTAATTTCGGAAATTCTTCCCTCGCACATTAAATTAAACACATAAATAAGAGTTTAGGAATTAGGGGGAGACTGTCGGGTGGGGCAGCATATGTTCGTTAGGCCAGCCCCCAGTTCTGGATAATGCTCGTCGTAATGTTTTGATGGCCCCAGCTATTGGTAAGTACCAATACATTTACATGATCACCATCGAGGCAGGCAAGCGAGCTGCCAATTAGCTCCCATACAGCTCTGCAGAGCGCTGTGAGAGAGAGGACAGGGGATCTGTTTGGCATCAGAAACACACAGCGAGATATGGAACACAGCTAATTAACAACCACGTATTGAGAAAAGCATATTTACAGAAGGGACATCCTCTAAGGGACGTGTGGCTTTTCATGGACGGTAAAACAGGACTGAGAAAAAGAAAATACGCCCTCTTTCAATACTGAGGTTTTATGTGTTAAAAAAGAAAAAAAAAAGATCATCTGGTCTTTAACAGACTTTAAAATTAGATAATTGCTGCCTAAGGGCAACATCAACACATGACATATTACACCATGTCATTATTTATGTAAGGATAACGAACCTTAAACTATGTTCTCCCTTACTGCCTCCACAAGAATTAAGAGCGTTAGCGGCAGTCAGGTGCTGCTAATCAAATGCTCGTGATTAACTGATAATCAGCACCTCTATAAACGCAGACAGTTTGGCAGTTTGCAGGTCTGGATACGTGCTAACACAATGCCAAGGAGGAGAGACGTCAGCTATGATCTCAGAGAAGTAGCTGTTGCGGCCCATCAGTGTGAGAATGGGTTTTAAGGATATTTCCAGACAACGTGAAGGCCACTGAACACCTGAGAAAGCTGCCAATCTTCACCACAAAACTGGAAGCCAGAGGAAGAGAAAAAAAAAGAGCCCACAACATAATCCTGCATCTCCATATATGAGTGTCCCTAACTGGAGATAAAGACCATGGCAGGTCTTACGTCTATATGGAGAGGGTAGTGGTCCAGCAGACTCAGAGGTTTATGGTTTATGTGTGACATCACTACATCAGGACACCCAGGGGGAAGTTTTACTTTTAACACACATTTCAGCAAACAATGGGTTGTAAATTTATAGTGCAATAATTTTCTAAACTGACGGTTTGTTGGTCCACGAACTTAGCAGGCCTTCTCTTTTTCAGCTCCAATAAATCAAACTACAGACAAAAGAAACTTTCAGAAACCAGCTTATTTTATGTGACTTCCAATGTTATCTTAGTAGCTTCAGGTGCAGTGCAGATCTTTGACACTGGAAGGCCTTACTTCATGGCCCTGACAGAGCTAACCAGTACTGGTTTGCACACCTTTCTTGAGGAGAGTGTGTGATGCTGCACAAGAGAAGCATTGCGTCGGGAAGGTGGTGATCTGGCCGTGGTTTTTAGGCCACTGGACCTGGGTTGAGACGACTACTCTGGATACCAAAATGTTCTGTAGTCAAATGTAACTGCATGTTTGAAAAGCACACCAGCAATAAAATAATCATGGGCTTGCAACGGTCCAGTCAAAGTCAAGACCTCAGGCTGATTAAAATTTAAAATGTTGTGGCGGGACCTTAAGAGAGCTGTGCATAATCGAATGCCGGCAAATCTCATGCTGGTTAAAATTCATCTGCAGCGATATGAGAGGTTGATAACATCATGCAGAAGACAGTTACTTCATGTCACTGCTGCTGAAGGTGCTTCTACAACCTGTTTAACCATGGAGAGTAGCAGGTTTCACACCCGTCTGCATTTCTGCTTAGTCTTTGGTCAATAAATAATGACAGCGTGTAATACATCATGCGTTGTTGTTCTTTGGAGGTTTCACTTACCTAATTTTAAGACCTGGTGAGGACAAGATGTTTTTTTTTTCTTTCTAAAACACAATTAAGAGGGTGTACATTTCCTTCCACATGAAAAAAGGAATGTTTCCTCTGTTGCAGAAAGATATATGACATGGAGTAAGCCTTTTGACTCTGCGCTACAAATCAAACAAAAACAAACATTTTGTCTTTAACCTTCATATAACAGTTGTATTCTTTCTGTTTCCTTGTCCTAAATGTATAGCGGAGCTGCTCACAGTCACAGACCAGAGACAGCTACAAGGAAGAAGCTGATTATGCAATTTAAAGCTGTTTCACACAATCCTCTGATGAATGATTACTATCTTTCCTGTCACATCTCAGATGTCTCATCTTCCACCTCAGTCATGGATCTGCTGCTGCTTCTTCACTGTCTCCAGCCACATCAGGAGATGCTGGGGCCCCTCCACCTCCCACCTGTCTACCTCTATCAGTCAGGTGAAGAGGCAGCTGGAGAGACTGAACAGGAACAAGTGCAGGTACAGATGTTAAAAACCTGTGCAGACCAGCTGTGTGGGTTTCTACAACACCTCTTCAACTTCAGTCTGAACCAGAAGGTTCTCCCATTTAGGGAGACATCCTGCCTTGTTCCAGTACCACAATAAATCTCCTCCAACCTCTCCTAATGACTGCAGACCTGTAGCCCCTAACCCGTATGCTCAAAAACCAGTGAGGTGATTTGGATGATCGCTTACAGGCAGTCTGTTAATGGACGGATGTGAAAAATATCCTACGTGTTGATTCTGACAGAAATGTTCACAAAGACATCCTTAAAAAAATGTTTTGAGTCGTTACCACGTTACCACCACCACCCAGCAAAGCCATGAAGCAGGAACGGAACTGCAGTCATCATCAAGGGATGTAATTTGTCTAATGCGCCGGTGGAGACGACTGTCAGAATTACTTGTCAGGGACCTAATCTGGAACGTGTACAGGCCCCAATATTAACACTCACTTCTCTGCATGGAAGAATAAGGGATACAATAGGCAAAGTTTAGAAATAATGAGACTATTTCAACCTTTTCAATGCAGAGCCAACTAAAATTATCAAAAATACCTTTTACAGGTGAAACTCTATGTGATATTAGACTAAAAGTAACAAAAAGCCCCATAGAAAAAGGCACAAAAAAGAATGTCATTCCCATGGGTGATCTCAATGCGTGCTGTGAAAAATATTGCATGCATCAGTGTTCATGGGAGATTATTTTCTGCAGATTACAATGGCAGATTGGTCATCCAGCATATAAACAAGCGATATCTACAGGCACAACAGAGTTACGCTCCTGTTTAAAAAAAAAACAAAAACTCTTCAGATATTGCATGCCGTGGAGAAAAAGCGAGTTGCCAAAAAGTGATCTGTTTGCATTCCTGTTTACTGGTCCACCCGAGTAAGAAAACAAGAACCTTCCAGGATCTACTGCAGTTTGCTTATCATCATGTGGTTGGAGTAGAAGATGACATCACAGAGCTGCTTCAGTGACTCCACAGTCATCTAGTTAAATCAGGCAGCACTGTGAGGATCATGTTCTTCCACTTCTCCAGTGCATTTAATAACATCCAGCTGCTTCACTTCATAAGAAACTCCAGAAGACACAGGTGGATGTCTCCACAATCACCTGGACTACTGACTACATGACAGACAGACCCCAGTCTGTGAGACTGAATGGTTTTGTCTGACAAGGTGGTCAGCGGTACAGGAGAACTACTGAGGACTCACCATTCCTCATCACTCTGGACACCTCAGACCTCCAGTAGCAGAAATACTCAGATGACCCAGCAGTTGTGGGACGTGTCAGTGATGGACAAGAGACACGACAGGGAACTGGTGGGAACAATCTCACTGGTTAAGGAGTAAATACCTTTGTGCTCACCTGGACACCAGACTGGACTGAGACCCAACACTGGTGCTGTTTGTAAGAAGGGACAGAGACGACTTTACTTCGTAAGGAAGCTTAGCTAGAAGTTGAGAATCTTTTATGAGTCCGTTGTGGAGAGTTTAGTCTGATCTGCACTAATCTGCACTGGTCGTCTGCTGGAGGAGCAACATCAGAGCCAGAGACTTTAAGAAACTGTATAAACTAATAAAGAGGACCGGCTCTGTTCTGGAGCCTCTGTAGATGATTTCATAAGGGAAGATATCTCATAAATGAAAAACATGATGGAGAACCCTGAACACTGAACCCTGAGCACAGTTAGGACCTTCTACAATGAAACTTCTACTGCACCAATGTCCCTACGGGATTAACAAAATATTTCTGAACCAAATTAAAATGAGTGTAGTGAATAATTTGAGATTGATTTTAAGAAGAGAAAAGTTTCATGGAAGGAAAATGTGATGTTGGCCTTTTTGATGCATTGAGGTTCCTAAAATAGTAAACCAAAAGAATGACCCGAGACATAAATATGTGGTGAAACTGATGTTGAATACCAGTTAATCTGATGGGGAACTCCCACAAACTCATACAAACACAGATGAACAAGGTGTCCCCTCCAACTCCCTGGTACAATAAAGACAGGGACTTTCCCTGCCTGCAGCATAGGACACACATACACACACACACACACACACACACACATTCAAATATTCCCAGGGCAGAGTAATGGCTGATCTGACAAGGCCGTGACAAACACACATACACAGCGACATGGGCAGCAACATACAGGCCACGGTCAGTGTGACCAGTGGCAGCTAAAGCTCCTTAGCAGGGCAGAGATGGAGCTGCAATCTGTGATCATGACACAGCCTTGACACAGACTGTCTGGACTTCTTCACACACAAATACATGCAGACACAAACACATGCACAAAGAGCAAGCAGGCACTATCACGCTATTTCACGGTCATTTGTCTTGCATCTGGTTTTTCCTCTGACCCCAGGCCGTGTGCTCTACATATCACCATCCGCTGCCTTTTGTCATCACGGCCGAGCGACAATTTGTTTCTGTTGTGCTACAACACGTAAATGATTTTGGACAGTCAAGCGCATTTCTGAACAAAGATTTTAGGCAAAACTGTCAGGGTTTCTTTGATGGAAACGTGGTACTGGGGAACAAAAGCTCAGACCTGCACACCCCTCTAACCTTAACAGAACCGTAACCATGAGCACTGGTGTGTTTAAATGTAATAAATACAAAATATTTATCTGTGCATGTGTGACAGGCTGTTCCAACGCAGATCAGAAGTTTGAAAAAAAAAACATACCAAAATGTAAATAAATGAAATTAAAAAAAGATAAAAACCCACACTCATTCCTGCAGTCACTGTGACTCATTTTTGTGAGAAACATGTGAAACGATATTTTATGTTTCACATTCATCCATTTTTGCGTTTCAGGCCTACAGCACATTACAAAAATGGTTGGTCGATGCAAAATTCAGATCCAAGATGATTTAGTACAAAAAACAAAACAGAAAAACATGGAAGAGAAACTCTGGAGTTACATTCACAGAAAAATGTAAAACTTCACTCTGCAAATAGAATCCTTGTCAAGAGCTGAAGTCAACATCTCTGGACTCTGAGGCATCTCCAGTATCAGGACTATGTGAGTTGCTGAGCGAGCAGCGCTCAGGAAGACACGCCTCCCAGCTGCCTTTCAAAAAGTACGAGCGTTTGCTAGTTAGCTTTGCTGGAGTTAACCAGATGCTAACTACGAGAATAAGAATCAGCTTTATGTAACAAGTACTCAGACACATACAAGGAATTCTTTGCCGGGACTTGTTGTGTCTATGCGATATAAATAATGAAGAAAAAAAAAGAAAGAAAGAAAAATAACTGAATAATGAAAATGTTAAAAGAAAAAGCGATCTAAAAACTGTTTATATACTGTACATAAGAGGTGTTTTATGTGCAATATTGTATGTTCTGTGCAACATGAAAATAACAATAAATGACAGTTGTTAAATCAACAGTTCGAGTGTTTGTAAAGATGAAGCCATCTAACGTGAAGAAGAAAAGAAAGTGAAGAGGGTTTTGTCAGAAGTGATGAAATGATTTAGATCTCGTACACGAGTCAGTACTGGACTGACCTACACTCGCTGGCGTGAGCTGAGAGAAGCAGAGGACTGCTGGATGGATGGTGTCCTACATGTGCTTTTATTAGATTCGTAAGTCATATTCTTCTTTCCTTCTGCATCCTGTGTGTTTCAGTTTGGTTGATATCAGGCTGTATTATGAAAGTTCTCTGTTTGCTCACTGGTTCATAGTTTATTTCATAATAGAAACCAGGAGATGAGGTAATTTGGCCAGCTTCAATAGCTTGCACGCTGTTTACTATTGTTACTTCAAGTTGGTTGCAGTGATTGTTTCCAAATGAGCCCTCCGGGTTCACCGGCTCTTCTCTCGTCAGCTGGTCAACAAATGCACGTATGTTGCGTTGCTCCTGGGGAGGCTCACACACAGCAACAGTATTTGCGACAGTGCGAACAGACATTGGTGCTTGTCAGATGACGTCTTTTCCAGGGATATCGATGTATTCTCCAAGAAGATAATGTAAAACCCCACTGTGCACACATTCCAAAGACATGGCTGAGGAAGAAGGGGGTGTGGGGACTGGACTGGACTGCCTTCAGTCCTGACTTGTCCCAACAGAGAACGTGTGGAGAATTGTGAAATGAAAAATGACGCCTACGATGACCCTGTGCTGTTGGACTTCTTAAAACACTTGTGAGAGGGAACGGCAACATTACAAAGTGGTAAAGGTGTTACTGCATCAAAAATGCAAAAATGGATGCATTTAAAATAAATAAATAAAATAAATGAAGTCTAATAGAAGAAACATGACATAAACTGTGTATGTATGTTTCATAAACGTCACAACTTTTTCCTTATTTGAGGTTGAACAACTAAAGCTGTTTTCATATCTTTCAGTGTGTTGTTCATCTTGTGTTTCTCCAAGCGCTACAGTGAGATAAGGTCCATGTAGTAGACTTTTCTACCAACCTGAACACGCCAGCAACGCCTGACGTAGATAATGTACAACCAATGTCTTTGCAGCCTGCAGATGCTGCAAGTGCGTGCGTGCCTGTAAGTGAGTACAAATATGCCCTTAACAGCTACAAAACACTTTTATCTAAAATGTAAAGAGTTTGAAGACATTCAGATTATCCTTGTAAACAGCTTAGATTAGCGATGCTCAGTCAAAGGTGACACCCGTGCACATGCACCAACAGGAAGCCTCCAGCCGCAGCCTTACCAGTTACTTACCAGTAACTTGATGAACAATTTGAAGAGAAAGTGTCCAGAAGCTGCTCTTTCCACTGATCCTCTTCACTCCTAAACCCAAAGAAGAACAAAAAAAGTGGTAATTAATAGTGGAATATTTGTTTCAGCTAAATGCAAACAATTAATTGTTCACTAGTGTACAATTAGAAATATGAGATCTCGGGTAAATGAAGGAGAGGACAGAAAAATCTGACAGAACAACTTAAAACTGAGAGAATACCAGAAAGTTTTCATCACTATGAAAACGATTTTTCTTTACTGGGCTTCCTTGAACCATTTACAGACGTAGACGTGAATGTTCTATCAGAAACAAGCCTCCTTTTATAAAGAAGAAATCTTTTTTTTTCATGTCTTCAGCAGAGTGATATGAGATAATCAACAAACTAAAAAGACATAAAACGGGGACAAAGGATTCAAAGAGCTCAGAGTGTCATGTTGAACCCTTCCTCTCGTCCTTCCCTCAGTCCTAGTCCCTTTCCTCTCCCTGACCCTCCCCCTCTTACTCCCTACATTCCTCCCACCCTTACCCCCTTCACACCAGAATTCTTCCATCTAAAAATATCAACAAGAGACTCTATACAACTGCATACACACATAGTGTAAACACACACACCAGCCTAAACCAATGAGCACAGTGGTGTATTGTGCCAGCAGAGCCAATACACATTTCTACTGTCATTACTCCCCATGGAAACAGGCGAGCACACACACACACACACACACACACACACACACACACGTGATGTTCACGTTGTACCCGCACAGAGGCTGCTTTAGACAATAAGCTATTTCAGGGCCAAATCGCTGACAAAAATCCATTTTTCCACCCCGCTAAAAAAGATCAGGAATGAGGGAGGGAGAAAAAACAGGATAGAGAGAAAAGCTGAAATCAAATAAACAGTGGCGTACATCTCTCTTAAGCTGGATTTATCTCTTTATTTTGTCATCATTCTAATTTATTCCCCAACCTGCTTACAATTACTGCCTTTTCAAAACTCTTATCCCCAGCTCGTTGTTGCTCTGAGAGATTGCATGGTATCTGCAGATGAATGAGCGGGGGACTTGCATAAGGTGGAAAAATCATCTAGTGCACTTTTGTAGATTATCCACTTGATACCGATTCATTTTCTCCGTCTCTTGTCACAGTTTTGCAAAGGAGGCGATGTAGGACGAACATGCAAATGCGCACACACAAACGCAGCACTGCAGAAGAGTGTAGAGGATGGGAGTGGGCTCATCATCTTTAGTTGTGATTACAACACTTGGCAAGCTTTCCCTGCCTGTTTGCCTGCCTATTGCCCTACAAATGGATTAGTAAACCCTGTTCTGTTCGTGTGTGTAGCTTCTCCGAGATTTAGGCTGACTTACAAATAATACCCATCAGATTTGGGAACAGCCGTTGTGTAGTTCTGTCCGTGGCCGTGATGACGGATGTGAGTTGGCTTTTCAGTGTCGCTTACTTTTTGGAAACATTAGGACGGCGTGTACTTGCATGTGTGCCCGCTTGATTGTTTGTGTGTTGTGAAGATTGGACATGTCTGCTTAAAACTTCTGGAGTCAGGCAGCGGTTGATCCTGCTCGCTCATCTCCTCCTTTACAAGTAATACAGAGACATTTAAGACTGAGGAAAGATTTCTAATACAGTGCAAGACAGATTATTATTATTATTATTATTATTATTATCTGCACTTATAATAAAAAACACAACCCTTCATGCACAGCATCGTCTGTACATGGTGTCTTCTATGTGTGAGTGGTTCTGTGTGTTTCTTTAGTGTGTAAATGCATTTCGGTATGAAAAGTGTATGAAGTGTTGTATTCAGAGCTGCTGATACTTTGACTCATGTGACTAAATCATCTCACATGTTCAAGTAGGTGTCAAAAAACAGCTGCCAAAAGACTAACGACCCACAGCAGGGACGGTATAAAGCAAGCCTGGAAACTTTAAATTAAAAACTTTTGGAAAGTTTGGAAAGTGGTCGCAGTGGTCTCTCCCGAGACCACAATGAATAAACTGGGATGTCGAGGTTATGTCCTGGGAACAACTGAGGTAATGATGTCATGTGGAGCATCGGCAGGTAAAACAGGTGAACTCTCACAGCAAACAATAGTGATGGAAACCTTTCATTAAATGGGATGCAGAGATCTGTTATTTACGAGCACTGCAGTCCCCCTCCTATACTCTTACCCCTGTCTGGAGTCTCTTTCTGACTGGATAGTCTGAAATCAGAGTATTTAAATTGTGGAATCCCAATCTCCCAATATTCCCAATGTGTCCTTGTCAGCAGTCCATCTTTTTATGTGTCAAAGATCTCTCACTCTCCCTGATGGTGCACATAAGAAATGATTTCAGCTTCGCCCTCCTTGCTCTCTGTTTAGCTCCTGCTCTTCCCTTGGACATCTCCTCTGGATCCCATCTGGATTTGGGGTCTTATCCAGGGTATTACGTTGGCTTTGGAAAGCTCAATCAGCTCCTCCCACAAGCAAATAACTTCTTCTATGTTCACAGTTATTCATCATAACAAATGTTAAAAAGTGCCAGAACTACAAGCATAAATCTCTTAAGCAGCACAGCATCCAAACCAGCATAGAAAAAATAAGCGTTTTAATAAAAAAAAAAATAAATAAATAAAAAATCAGTAAATCTGAATACGATTAAAATATATGACCTCTGGGTATATATGACCAGAGCCACTGAGACATGCTGCCACTGGAACAGCAGCATTATTACCAAACTACACTCATACTTTCACCAAAAGTCTTAATCAATAAAACCCAGATTGGATGTAATTTAGTTCTTTTTAGTTCTTTTAGTTCTTTTTACTTAAATGTGTACTCATGAGCATTCATATATTTAATGTGAACACTGGCATAGCAAAAGATGATGAAGAATTGTTCATATTTTCCCTTTAATCACTACTTTCTTAAAGATATGCAGGACTTGTGGGCACTGATTAAAATCATAACGAGTCTCCATGTAGTGGAACTACACTTTGGTGTGTTTGTACGGTGCTTTTTTGGGTGATACACACTGCCCTTCACCTGTCCTGCTGGCTCAAAAAGAGAGAGAGAGAGAGAGTGAGAGGGAGACGGATGAAAAGAGCAGCAGCCATTGGAGAAAACTATCTTCTCACTCATCTGACCAATGGTGCGTCTGGATGCAGATGAAGAACTTAGCGTTCAAGTTACCAGCATATAACAGCAGATGCCACATTAGAGCAGCAGTTCTGAGCAAAACATATTGTACATTTTATATTCAGCTTTGTATTTTATTCTAATACTTTACTTAACTGCTTGTTCATCGCATTGCATCTTTATTACATCTCGTTTTTACATTCTTGTTCTGCCTTTATTATCTATTGTTTATACCACTATATTTTCCATTTTTTTCTATAAATATGTTAGTGCAACTCTATAATTTGCCTTGCAAGATAAATAAATTACCCATCTATCTATCTTCTTATGAAATCCTTCCCAGTCTTTGTAAAACCTTTAATTATTCAAGTATGAGTGTTTTTTCCATAAGTTATACACATAGTGCTGAAAAGATAATGACTTCTCTACGAAGTGTGAAGGACAGAGCTGTGGGAGATCTGAGGCTGGCTCTGAACTTGGTACAGGAGTGTTCAAATCTCTGGCAATTTCCAAGTCCTTTAACTGCGTAATGCCTCAAGTAATGGGTAGTGGACCTCCCATCTTTCTACATCACTGAAATCGCTGGAACAGTTAACGTTAAGTTTGAAGTTCCAGTTGTAACGGCCGTATTCAGAGTCCCAGCTCGGTGCAGCGAGCTCTGACGGATGTTACAGTCTACGTATTTAAAAAGTCTAGAACCAAATATAAAACTGTCTCTCTCTTTTTTTTTTTTTTTTTTTACAATAATTCAAAGTAGGTGGAAAAATAAAACTTGTCTGAGGTTCAGATCTGTACAGTTGATTAGAGTCTGAAGAGTCTGCCAACTCAAGTGAACAGATCCATCGCAGATCCAGATCAGAGGAGACTCATCCATATTCCCCAACTTTATGCCATTTCCCATCAGGAGTTTCCAGTTTCCAGTCCTCATAAATCACTTATGAACAGAGCTGTAAAGACATGGTTGGACATGGTGTCTTTGTGCCGTGTCCCTTTGATATTTTCATTTATACTGCAGGAAAGTGAGCCAACGTTTGGAAATAATGCTAAAACAAAAACTAGAAAACACATTATATTTGATTAAACAGGATGATTAATCTGCAGATAATCTGTGGAACTCCATCATGGGGCTAACTGAGGAAAATGTAGAAAGTATTTTCACATTTCTCACCAATGTAAAAGGGGTTTCTTGTTTGGATTTGCTCTATTTAGCTCTAAATGAAGTTGAAGTAAATTTTGGTCTTTTCTGAACAAGTGACAATACAGGTTGTTTATTTTCAGGCCATTAGAAGGGTGCAGTATGAGCTCGCCAATTTACTCTTCATAAAGGTACTGGGTTCACTGGAGAGTTTCTGCAATGAGCAAACAGTGATTTTTATGTACCTAACTTACTTCAAAACCTCAAAAAGGGTTTAAAACCTTGAGCTGTGCCCTGCCCTGCCCGTACAAAACAAAAAGTCACACACCTTTAGCTTTGAAGTGATAAGCGTCTGCAATGTCGTAACATTTATTTCAGTCCAGAGTTGCATTTATTTTTCTCCAAGATCTTGTGTTGATGATGGGAACAAAATCTTCTATGGCACGTCCCAAAGGTTCTCAGCGGGGTTCAGGTCTGGACTCTGGTGGCCTATCAATGCCTCCCTGAACCACTCTTTCACTATTTGATCCAGATGTGTCCTTCATTGTCATCTTGAATGTGTCATCAGGGAAGGAA